>WNHD01006150.1:0-16432 GCA_011057455.1 Ganaspis sp. Gsp50 | reverse complement strand
AAATTAAAGTAATTCTTGAACCCGCACAGCTTTGAACCCGGCCGCGTGCGGTGTGGAATATTAAAGTAAAGTTTGTTAAAATAAATATTCCTGTTTCATCATTTCTAAAAATAGATGAGTGTAAAATTCGATCCATGGAAGGAAGTAAAACACAAAAAAATATGAATTTTAGTGTATTTATTGCGTCAATGCGTAAATGCGACGTTTCGATCCATCCTCATCAGGCTAAGTATAAAATTCGTCGTTACGTAGCACAAAGGAATAAAAATTCTTGCTCCTTTATTAAAATTATAAAACGTTTTGATTGTAAGAGTTTTGATTGCAACGTTTTGATTGCATCTTGTCGAGACTAAAAGCATTTCTAAAAATCTGTACAATGCCTGTGTATTTATGACTGTCCCAGATGATAGACTCAATTTGTGACCTGATCTTTTCCTGAAGGATAATTACCTCACGCCTCCAAATCCACTCATGCAACACCTCATCCCTTTTTCTGCAATTTTTGAAACCTTCACCATCCCTTGTTTCTACTCAGCTGTCAAATCTCAGAATAATTCGAACTTTCGCAAAGAGAAGACCATTTTTGTCGGGGTCTTCCTCTACGTAAAACACTTTTTCAAAACTTATATCGTTTTTTTTCATAATCTTAAACTCCGAATTTATGCATCTAATTGTATAAGATCTTAAAATATATTTTAATTAAAAGAATATGTTTGTGTTTTAGATCTTTTTACAATTCCACAATTCACTATTGATATAATACAATTTTTACAATCGAATAATATTATTTCATAACGCGAGTTAAACAAAACCAGTGGAATTAACACATTTATAGCATCAGAAATAAACTTTTTTTAAAAAAAAAAAAAAAATATCTATCTAATATTCAATCTGTCTAATATTCAAATCCGTAAGTTCGGATATTTCTTTCCCTTATGAAGATATGAGTTATGGTAGCAACACCTGTTTTGCAAGATGCTACCGGCACATCCTATAAATTGAAATAGATCTTGCATAGTTGCACATTGCTTTTCATTCAATTCTAATTTAACATGTTTGCCATTAAACAAATTAAAACAAACAAGATTTCTCTTCGCCCTGAAGCTTCAGATTTATCTTTGTATCGAGTAAAATGTAAAGAATTTTAAAGACTAAATTGGAATTTTAGAAAATTGGATGATGCTGTAGATTTTAACGATCTGAATTCCGTTTCTAACATTCTCATTAATAATGCAGGTGCTAGAGTTTATTTTACAAATACCGTTTTTTAAAAATAAAATTAGAGTTAATTTTATTTAAAAATATAAGAAATCAGGAAGTCTAGTATTATTTAATTCCTAACGTTTTTAATCGATTATCAATACTCGAATTCTGTGTTAAATCAATTTAAATATGCCACAAGAAGTAGTCAACGACATTCATTCGTAGTTTTAACTTTAAAAATAACTTGGCGCATTTAACATAAAATGTTAATTTAACAATTAATTATACTTTTCTCTCTTGTTCCATTTCCATTTGGTAAAAGATCTTATAAATTAAATATTAAATTTTGTGACGTAAAAATAAATAGAATGAATCGAGAGGCGAAAAAATGTTTTCTAATTCTTTTAAATTCTTCTAATTGTCATAGTTGCAATAGTGGAAACTAGTGGATGTTCAACTTGACTAAAATTGCTAAGTCATATTTAAATTGTCTTCGTTTTTTAATATAAAATTGCTAAGTTTTCTTGGGAAAATAGATTTCATTAGAACCTAATTAGAGTCAATTTTATTCAGTATCCATTGAATTCAAAAGAACAACTCACTAGTGTGGAGATATCACTTTTCAAGTGCCATAGTCAGCGTGAGCTTGGGAAGTACGGGTAATTACGTTTTTATGGCGATGATCGTTCGGTCATCTCGCCTACTCTGCGCGCTTCTTTGGCGCGTATAATAATGTTCTGACTAGAGTCACGATTTACGGGACACCCCGTAAATCTTCGTCGGCAGCGTCCTATGCTATTTCGACATTTTCACCTCGCACAATTCGTGTGTACGCGAAATGTACACTCTGTGCATATTGCATTCCATATAAAATACATTTTGTTCTGTAAACCGCAGGAATGGTAGACCATGTGTGAGCATTCGATTTCAACCACTCCACAAGACTCGTCCGTAAAGTGCAATTTTAATAAAATTCTCATTCCATATTTCACCGTGCAAGAAATCCAAACGTTCTTTTGACATGCTTAACAAGCAACGTGATGAAAAAGTTTGTTATAGGTATTTAATTTCATCAATCATTTGAGAAAACCACGTTAATGAAAGCTAGACACAAGAATGTGTTACAGCAAGATTTTATGAGAAGGTGGAGAGGAAAAGAGAAACTTAAGCACCTCGATAACAGAAGATAAAAGATAAACCAACCGATTAGCAGCACATGCATTGGCATCCTTTTCAATCCTTTTATTTATAATCTGAACAAAAAGGCTTTCTAAGGGTCAGGACTTTTCCGAAGCATCGACCCTCCTTGCCATTAAAGTCTCGTATCGTAAATATCCTGTCGCGCATGACACAGAATATAAGGTATAGGTAAGGCCAAACACGTAAGTTTACAAGCTATCGACTAATCGATTCATTTCAGGCAATGAGGATTTATTTGCAATAACTATAATGCGAACTAGATGTACATACAACGGATAACGGTAGCCTATAAAGACTGAGATGTTCTACACGCAACGTTTTCAACTCTAATTTTATGACTTTAAATACGAACGGTGGAATACTCTGGAAAAATACGCCAACTGTTTCTTGCCTTTTCACCAAGAGAAGAAAGATAATTGGAAATTTATAAAAAAAACTAAAGAGTAAAGAAGCATACTGCTTTTTGTTAATTAGTCTAAGCATGATGAAGTGTATAGCTGTTTAATATCGTTTAAAATTAAAACAGTTGAGGCAATATTTTTTCTTTGATGGAATGTCTTTATTTCTCTTACTTTTTATCATTACCATTATATTATTACATATGAGTAAATTTATATTGAACAATTAGTGAGCCCACTTGCGCCATCTAACAGAATCGGTTATCATCAGCCCATAAGTTCGTGATCAGTGATCGATATAGAGAACATTAACTTTATCAATTTTACGCGCTTGCGCAATTTAAGCCTGATCACTAGTCGTTGACGACGAGACGCTGGTCTCGCGTCACTTTTAGTCTGGTGATCGCACAAGGTGCACCTCTTATTTAGTTTTTCTTTTCTGAAAATTAAATTTTAAAATGTAAACTTAGTGTTTTCGGGAGCAATTGCCGGACGACAGGTGAGCTCCAAACTTTTGTAAACTATTTTTGTTTAAGGAGGAGTCGTCTCCACCGAATTATATTTTATTTAAGAAAATTCATTGCTCAAATGTTTAATACGTTTTGGTTTCTTCGGCCTTGTGGTCGAATATTAGAAAATTGTGACTAATTTGACTATTATAATTGAATTGTCTTATAATTAATTAAAATACGTAAAATTGAAATCAGTGTGTTTTTCCTTATTCCGACGCTCTCGAATCTTTTGTGTCAATAAATAGTGAGTTAGTTTGGCAAAATTTTAAAATTAAAATAAAGTCGGTTTTAGTTATTTTCCCATTTTCTGAAAATAAATAACTTAGCGTTCAATAAGTTTAAATTTTTAAAATGAGCTAAGTAATCAGTAATTAATTCAAAATAATGATAAAATAAATAAAATTAAGGTTACAATGCTTTGAAGGAATTTTGCAGATTCAGATTCAATCACGAAACTCTCGATTGCAGGCGCATTGCGACTGCTTCTCGTACTGACTTTTGCCTCTTATTCTTCTTAATCTTTCAGCAAAGAATCCCCATTAGAAAGGGGATGTTTCCTTCTAACTTTGAAGCATAAGGCTCGTCTTCGATCATTCGAGAGATTTTTCGGTACAAGCGGGTTTCAATGGAGTCGTACACGAGTTTATCGCGGACCCCTTATGGTGCATAAAGCATTTTCCCATAATTTTTAGCATTTTTATACTTCGTAAGAAATTTTTTTAAAAACAATAAATAAAATAATACTTTTGTTTTCATAAAATAATGTATGTTTAAGGAAGAACATACCTCTAATACGGAATCTCTTGGATCAAAAAGGAGCACTAATTCAGGATGGTCCAGAACTGGAAGATCTCTCCTTCGAAAAGTTGTGTAGGAAAGAGGCGTGCAATATGCAAAACTAATCAAAGTGGTCGTCGCTATCACCCCAATTAAAATCATCATGTGTCCAGCTACTGTGATACGTCTATTTCGCTGAAACAAGCAACATTTATATTATTTAGTACTATTTATTAAAAAATTTTCTTATGTAAGATATCAAATTATATCTTGCTTTTTCACTATCATAAAAAATGTAATTATTTTCATTTAAAATAATAATTTAAACTTCATTAGGCAAACAGATAAAAATAATTGCAAATTTATAAAATAAATAACAATTTTTAAATAATTAGTTTTTTTATTAGTTAACTGAAATTCAAAAATATTAATTTTCAACATTTTTCAACTATTTCTTTAGTTTGAAATTATGTTCCCCATTCTCCTTATAAAGAGCAAAAAAATGGAATATATTTTTTTTTTAACAAAAAGAAGAAAATGCTTTCAATAAGATTTAATCTGATTCTTGCTTTTGAATATTTTTGTATTTTCTGATACGAATTGGCAGGAAATACACTGACGTGTGCCATCAAGTTTATTACCATTGTAATTCAATTCGCTCCGTCAGTTTACCGGTTTATTGATAAATCGATTTTCTACTTTCAATCACGCGTGGTTTTGCAATCTGCAGAAAATTCTTATTGAATTTTTTTTCTTGGCCAGGGTTAAATTAATTAACGTGAGCAAGTGATAGAATTATAGTGTTTTATATTCTTTGTTGGTGACAAGCGTCAAATACAAGTTATCATCTGGGTCTCTGTAATTAGTTTGTTTCTCTTTGACGTTAAAAAAAGAATCTTGAGTCTTTTTTCCACGTTACTGCTTTTTTAAAAACGAGTCCTTCAAAAGCTCAATTTAAATCTATCTTGTAAAATTGCACTATTTTAAGACCAATTAAATTCGATAAAAAGAGAAAAAACAGCATTCGTTCAATTATTGCACACAAGTCGTTATTTTTTGTAAAAATAATTGAAAAATGTATTTTATTTCAGTTTTGAGTGATTTCAAATACACTGGAGAAGAATAATTATGCAATTTTTATCTCTATCAAAAGATGAACAAATTTTAATAGATAATAATAAAAAAAAAGTTAAAAAAATTTTTTTAAAATTTATATACACAGGAAATGAGTCCAATGGATTAAAAAATTGTTATTTGGAAATTTTTTAATTCGATGGACAGTTATCTACATAGTTGAAAATCATTTGCAATAAGTGGTATAATACTAAATATTGATTTCAAAAAAATTTTATTTTCTAAATAAAACGGAATATGAATTTGCATTTATTTTATTTTATGCAAGTTCAATAAAAATATAAAATAACATTATCAGCAATCTAATTTCTGTACTATTGCTAAATTGTTTAGTTGCTATGCATAATTAAACATGAGTGTTTTTTTTTTTTAATAAGGGTCATCTCTCTTAATTTGTAATGATCCGTTCATAATGCAAATAAAATAAAAAATAAAAAAAGCAAAATAAAAATGTAAAGATTTATAATTGAGTTAAATAAAAATTAAAAGAAAAATAAATTTGTTAAATAAATATTTGGAAGTTCTGAACTTCTGTCAAATGGAAATTTGGTTAGATTCATTTAGGTCACATAAAAATTAGGTCAATAAAATAGTTTAAATTTGAAGGCACTCTATACTATCGAATTACTTTAAAATTGTGGATTTAAAAAAATCTGAATTCTGTACAATAACATTTTTACATTTTATGTTTGATACTTGATACATCAAGTGAGACAAATCTTCATAGAATCATTTGCCGAGAATTTTGAGTTTTTTTTAAAAAAAAAGTTCACATATCTTTTCAATAGAAATTATTACTCCTTTTTTGAAAACTATCAATTTTCAAATGAAACAATTCGATATTGAATGGAAATCGCTTCACGAAATGTAGTAACTTGATGAAAAATTCCATTAAAGAGTATTTGCAGAGGTATTGAAATGTATAGAATACAGATTCCCCCATTTGGCTATATATTAAATTGATCACATATGCTAATATAAAAAGTCTCTGAAGCAAGAAAATGGGAAGCAGGAAAGGCAGAAAGGGAATAAGAGAAAGAAGATGGCTTAAGGATGGGAAAAAAGGAAAAAAATGATAAAGAAATACAAAAAAGATAAAAGAAAGAACGAACAGAAAAAGAAGAAAAGATTGAAAAGAGAAAGACAAACAAGAAGAAAAAGAGAAAATAAAGAAGGAAAATAAAAAGTAAAAAAAGATTGGAAAGAGAAAGTTAGACAAGAAGAAGGAAAAGAGAAAATAAAGTCAAAAAAATATAAGAAAAGAACGAGAAAAGAAAAAAAGGATTAGAAAGAGAAAGGCAGACAAGAAGGATAAAATAAAAAAAAATAAAAAAAAGAGAAAAAAAGAGAAAAAAAGAAAAAACAAGAAAGAGAAGAGAACGACGAAAGATTAGAAAGAGAAGGACAGACCAAAAGGATGAAAACAGAATAATTATATAAAAAGAATGGATAAAAGGAAAGGACGAAAAGAGATATAAGAAAAGATTGTAAAAAGAAAGGCGCAGAGAAAAAAAGTTTTTTAGATAAAGAAAAGATAAAAAAGAAAATAACAGATAAAAATGAAAAAAGTAGAAAAATGATAATAAAAATGTAGAAAAGAAAATTTTATTTTCATATAATTTCTTTTATATTTTTAAAAAATTAATGGTAAAAAATGATCAGACAAATAAAGAAAAGGAAAATTTATTTTACTATTAATCGTGTTATATTTTCAAAAACACAATGAAAAAAAAGAGAAGAAAAATGAAGAGAGGAAGATAGACACGAAGAAAAATGAGAAGAATGGGGATATGAAAAGAGAAAAAAATGGAGGAGAGATAAAAGAATTAATTGAGAAGAAGTCAGACAAAAGAAAAAGAGTGGGAAAAGATAGAGAATGAGGAAAAATAAAGGAAAATAATACGGATATGGAAAAAAGGAAAAGAGAAAAAGAGAAAAAAGGAAGGAATTAGAAGTAAAGTGAATTAAAAGAATAAAGGCGGAGGATAAATACACGAAAATGGGAAAGAGTATAATAAAAAATAGAAGCAATCAAAGAGTGCGAATAAGAAAAAGGAAAAATAGTTGCTGAAGTGGAAGTAGAAGAGGAGTAAGGAAAAGTGCAACAAGAGAAAGAAATTAAGGTATAAGAAAATGGAGAAAAAAAGAAAGAAAACTTCTATTGTACATCTCTTTTCGCTTTTTATTCCTCTCCAACCTTTTCTCTTAACCCGATTGTCTTTCTTCTTCTTGACCTCATTTTTTATTTTTTCAGTTCTTCTTGTCTTTCTTCATCATATCATTTTTCTTTCTATCCTCTTCTCTGTTTCCACTTCTTCATTTTATTCTTCCATGTTCTTCTTTCTGTATTCATTTAGACTTTTATTTTTTTCTTTGTCTTCTGTTTTTTGCCTCTCTTAGTTTCTTATTTTTTCGATACATCTTTTCACATTTTTCTTCAATCTTTTTTCTATCTCTTATTCTCTAATACTGCCTCGTTACAGTTCCTCCTTTATTTCCTTTCCTCTACAATATTTTACTTCTCTTGTCTCTTCTAATGCTGTTCTTGATTCCTTCTTCTGCTTCATTTCCTTTCTTTCATATTTTGCATTTCCTTCTTCTCCTTATGCCCCTTTTCATGTTTTTCCTTTTTTCTTCTTCATATTCGTCTCCAATTTATTCCTCCGTCTTATTTTGTCCTTCTCTTTGTTTCTTTTGCAACAACTTTTAATTCTCTTTTCCTTTTCTCCCTCCTTTTCAACTCGTTTTTTTGTTCTCCTGATTATCATTTCCTCGTGGGCTTTCATTTTTTCTTTCAGATTATTCTTCGCTTTATCATTTTTCTTTGGTAAAAAAATAGCACAAAATAGTAAAAAAAGTAATGGATTGTGAAGTATTGTAGAATCTACTCAAACAAAACTAATCAAAAATTTACGAAAAACTTTAAGGTTCAATAATTCACTGTAAAATAACAATTTTTCTTTAAAACGTTGGTTTCCTTAGCCACATGAGGTCTTAACAAAACTTCCTTAAGTTAGTTTTTATAATCTGAAAATTTCTCAAAACTCAACAACTAAAAACAAATCGCAAAAATTACTTTGTTGGGAGCCAGATCCTTTCGGAGTCGCATAATGATATATAACAAATCAAATAACATCACAAATAACTAACCGAACAACTCAATAAAATAACAGAAATTTCTCCTTTTCTCTCTTTCTCCTTTTTTATTTCTTCTCCACCCATTCCTTCTTCTTCTATTTTATAAATTTCTTTCTTCCTTTTTTCTACTTTTAACTTTTTATAACCCTTGATAAATAAAATACCTACATTTTGAAATGAAAAACCAATATTTCATTTGTTTCAAAACCAGTGTAAATACCTGCAAACCTGCAATTTTCCATAAAATTACATGTGTAGAGAACTCTTTAATAACGTTTGATTAATGTCACGTGGGAAATATTTTCTCAGTTGTTACTTGCAAAATCAGGCTGATGTAAAAACTGTTTGATCTCCATTCTTTTTTTTTCTTGTGCTTCCCTAACAAATTAAATGTAAGAACTAAAGTATGAAAAATTGCTATTAATGAAAGTGCAGCAAATTGGATAACATTTCATTGTAAACATTTATACGCTTAAACTATAAATGAGAAATTCATTCTCGAAGTTCGGCTTTAAAAGCCTCACCAACTTGAACTCGAGAGAAACGGAAGAAGCAACAGGCAGTGAAGTAGTTTCACTAAAAAGTGTATGGAACTGTTGAAGGGTCCAAGATTACAAACTTATTCTCGAAAGTTGTTTCATTTTAGGAACATTTGTTCTGCGAGATGGGAATTAGAACTTTACTGATTAGAATCATTACCTTCTGCTAATGAGAAATCAATGTTTTCTTTCTGAACAAAAAGCAACACTTGAACTTGTTTCTTACAATTAGTTTTTTCAAATTATATTATATATTATATTATATAATAAAAACATTCTTTGGTATCAAAATATAACTCTTATCAGAGCACTTTTACCCAGAAATTTTCCATTGAATGTAAAATTTTTATTTGAATGGTATTGTATTTTTATTTGCATTACAATATGTGACGCGTCGCGAAGAAAGGTACCTTAGCGTCAAACGAAATTATGCTTTGTTTGCTGGTAGTTTTAACTTTATTAAAGCTTCGTTTTTATTATCTGCCGACAGAAACAGTTTTTTTCGATAGTATACAAAGAAACTCTTCAAGAAATATTGTTTTTGATTTCAGATAATTAAAGAGCAATCTTTAAACAAGTTAAAACTACCACCAAACATAACCTAAATTCGTTTGCTTCTTAGGCACCTTTCTTCACGACGCGTTACATATAGGTTTACGATATCAACGATCAAGTCCAGATTTCTACTTGCCGATCTTTTATTTTTGTTTAGGATAATTCACGGACATGTTAGCTGTCCGGAAATAAAATCTCGTCTTCAATTTAATGATCCTCATATGCGTCTTAGGAATACTACTTTGTTATTCATGGTTGCTTTTAGTAAAATTAATTACTGCTATAACTCTGTTTATAACAAAACTTTTAATCAGGTTAAATTGTATTCTAGTAGCGTTTATTTTTTTTCTGTAAAAGGGCACATTAGTGTAGTCCGCTTATACATATAAAATTATACAATAAACGCCAGACTGAGTCACACTTCTGAATGCTGTGCATTCAAATAAAAACTCGGCGACTTTTGACATCTTTTATTTGAGTTTTAACTCTATTATTTAATTGTCATTTATAATTTCTATTGTGATCAATTTAATTCTGCTTTTTTCACTTTGGAGTTATTTTACCTAGACTATGTCATCAAGAATTTACTTTTGTAAAATAAAATTTCCATAAAAGGTTTACTTTCGTAATTATTTGCATAAATAAAATAAAATAAAAATAAATAAATCAATGTAAAATTTAAACAAAGAATTCACGATAGTTACAAATATTTCCGAAAAGATTTTATCTCTGGAAAGTAAAATCTCTATAAAAAATTTATGTAATGTAAAATTTAAAAAGAGAATTCAGCTTTGAAATGTAAAACTTTTATAAATTATTTACATTAGTAACCTTTGGAAAATAAAATTCTTCTGGAAAACTTACTTTAATAATGTAAAATTTTCACAGTGAATTTATCTTTGAAATGTACAATTTCAATATACAGAATTTTGCATACTTACATAAAATTTCTATTGAGATTTTACCTTTGAAATGTAAAATTTTTAAGTACGGAATTTACATAAGTAATGTAAAATGTACACAGAGAATCTGCATTAGTTGCAAAAATTTCCAAAAATAGTAATTTACCTATGAAAATTAAAGTTTATGTAAATTTATGTAAATATTTCATATGATGTTTCTGTTTTCAATTAAAAATGATACATAAAATGTGAAAATTTCGTATCGAATTTATATTTAAAATATAAATTAATTTTTTTGTAGAATCTATGTTCTGAAATTTATATAGAATTTGATATTTAAAATCTCAATGTACATTTTCCATGTCGTATTTACATTTTTTAATGTAAAATTTCACTGTGGCTTTTTTAAGTTTAGTGTAAAAATTCAAAAGAAATGTAAAGTCTTCAATTGAAAAATGCATGCAGACTTTTTTGTTAATATGTAACAATTTTGTATAGAGTTTACATATGGAATGTAAAATTTTACTGTAAAACATACATTACTGTAAAATGTTTGTATAAAAATTTCCAACTAAAATGTGAAATTTAATTGTGATGCATCAATTTTTAAAGTATATTCAAATTTAGAATTGTTTTAAATTTCCATAAGACATTTTGTAATAAAACAATAACAAAAAAGAATATTGAAAAAAATTTTTAAAGTAGTTTTAGCTTCTCTAAAAACTTTTTGTATTTTTAGAGACGAAAATTAATTTGTATTCTATTATGGCGCATAAAAGAGATAATAAAATTATACGTAAATTCCTTTTATAAGCTTTTTATATTAACTTTTATCATATATTAATTTTTTATTTTATTTTTGTATTTTTCAGTACTCCTATAAAAAGCTATAATTATAGGTGTTTTTTTTTAGAAACAACTGTTGATAAAAAGAATCTTTACTTTCTATATTATAAAATTGTATTGCGTGTCAATTTAAACTTTGAGTTATTAAATTTTTTTGCTCGTGAAAATGCAAATTTGCCCTTTAAGAACAGATTTTCAGAGGAATACCTTCCACAAAGTCGTCTAAATTTAGAAATAATTATTCCAACGGGACGTTTCAATTAATTACAACCGTTTCTCCTAGTTAATTGAAATTTTTAGATTCTCAACTAAAACACTGAAATGTAATTAAATAAACATTTTTTACTGTTCGTTGAAATTGCACTTTTCTATAATCAGGATTTTCGCCTATTATTCTTAAACTTATAACTTATTATTTTGAAAAATATTTTTCTTAATTAAAAAAAAATTATTTGATTTAAAGAAAATATCTAAGTTAGAAAGAAAAGTTGGTTACCGAAAAGTTTTATAATTCCAAGAAAATTTTTCTAATTTAAAGCAAAATTTTTGTATTCAAAAATTGGTGGATAAAGAAAATTTTGTGCAAAAAACTTTATGTGATTTGAAGAATAAAGAAAAGAAGGAGAATAAAGAAAGATTCGGTATAATTATTCGGTATAATTTACGAAACTTTTTGTGATAAAATTTAATAAAAGTCAATGTGATAAAAAAAATTGTTGCATTGAAAGAAATGTTTTGTGATTTAAAGCAGAACTTTTATAATGGAAAGAAAGTTTTTTTGATTTAATAAAAAATTCGTGATTCAAAGAAAATTTTGGTAATTAAGAGCAAGAACTTTTTAATCAACAGAAAATTTTTGTGATTTAAAGAATATATACAAGAAAATAATAACAAAAAGAAATAATATTTTATTTAAGAAATAATATTTAAGAACTAACAAAGAAAATGAGTGATATAATTTAATTTAGAAGAATGTGTAATTTCTTAAATCAGTAGGTAGTACGCACGAGAAAGAAATGAATTAAATGAGAATGTGTTAATGGGTGAATAAACACTTCTCGTTAAAGTAGTTATGTCGTCATCAGAGGGTGACATGAAGTGACTGACGTCTATATATATGTCCTGTGACCCTATAGTTTTCGCAAAATCAGTTCCTACATGTCTAAAAATAACAAATCTAATGATGCAATATTAACGCGGTTTATTGGTGATTTTCCTTCCTCAGAATGTGTACGTTTTTCATGTATCTAATTACTCATTAAGAAGGGAAATAATTTTTCTTCAATCAATAAAATCGGATAATTGATATTAAATCAAATCCACATGGTTCAATAAAGGGAACATATTTGATTCAAAAGAATTACAAGGACGTGTTTAAATCTATGAGGATCAACAATAATGTATCAATTATATGATATACAGGCTTCACAGCGCATAATTAACAAGGTTTAGAAAAATAAGGGGAATAGGGAAGTTTTTTTTTAAAAAAAATGGTTAAAATAGGGGAGAATCGAAATTTTGTTTTTACAAAATTTAAAGTCGAAATGAGAAATACTCCAACACTGCAAAAAATAGTGTCTTAAAAGTGGGACAAAAGTGTCTTGTCTGGGCAAAAATGTCTTAAATTAAGACATTTTTTGTGTCTTAATTTAAGAAGTTTTTGCTCAAAATAAGACACCATGTTTTTGTAGTGAAGTAGTTAATATTTCTAAAATAGTTAAATTCACTATTTATAAGGACTTTATTGTTTACTTTACAAGTTGTTTGGTTAAATTAACAAAGTGGTTGGTAGATGTTACCAATTTCTTAAGTTCATTATTTATTAAAAAATTTGCAGTAATATCACTTATAGTTTTTTAAAATTGCAAGCAAAAATGAGTCTATCTAGAGCATCGAATAGTGTCAATAAGCTAAATAAAACTAAAGTTTTGTTGCAGTGAAATCTATTGCTATTCTAGTTATATATTTCGTAATTCGAGAAACATATTTGTTTTGAAGGTGATTCTAAAGTTGAATTATTCCGTGCAAAAGTTATCAAATTGTCCAATAAAATTGTAAAATTTGCCATACTTGCCTTTTTATTTATTTTTTATTGCATCTCTAAATTTACAAAAAAAAACTAATATTCACTTGTTTTATTCAGTGCTGAAAGAGATTGAAGAGAATCTAAAATCAAGACACATTATTTTTTTAAGGTCCAATTCTCCAGAGTGAGAAACATGTTATTTGAGTCGAATGAGAGTAATGCAGTAGTGCAAGCACTTTATTGTCAGACAAGGGATATATTCGCTGCCAACTTTTGTTATTGCTCTGCTCTTCAATAGTGCATATTCACTTGGGAATATTTATTCCAACTTTACTTATCATTTAAATTTACCCATTAAAACTTTTCTCTCAGATTATTTTCAATCTTGAAATGTAATTATAAAAAATGTTTTAAATGTAATTTAAATTATAACAAAGAGTTTTATATTTTTCAAATTTTTATCATTTATAAAAAATGTTCCCTAACTTCGACCGCAATAAGATTCAATTTCTACACGTATAGTAACAAAGAAATATAATTAATTAAAATAAAATGAATATAAATAAATAAAATTAACATAAATAAATGTAAATATATAAAGTTCATTTCATGAACACTTTGCTTACTTATAAAGGTTATTTCAATGTTTCCAAAAAACAATAATTTTCAAACAAATTTAGTTTACTTTACTTTACTTCACTTTAATTTAATTTAGTTTAACTTTACATAGAATAATAATAAAATATTCAGTATAATAGCTTAAAAGATATATATACAGTTTTCAGACAACAATAAACCACTCAAAATATATTGAATTTCACACAACAAAAAACAAAAATTGTTCAGAAAATCGTATTTTCAGAATTCTTTCATTTCATAAATGTTAATAACTGTAGATATAATTGAGCTAAAAGGTTCATTAAACGGTCAATCGATGCATTTTTGAAGCACAGAAAAGAAGCTATATAAGGTTCATTAAACGATCAATCAAAGTGTTCTATAAGTGTAAGAAGGATAAAAAAATCTGGCTCAAGGAGGGGATAGTGGTTCACGCATAGAGGCTGTTATTGCATGCGGCCTTCAATTAAAAATTTACAGTAAAGCGGATTGGAATATACAAAAGCAGTTAGGATCAGAAAGTAATGGAGGCGAATAGAAACGGATAAGAGCTGATAGAAACAGATAAAAAGTAATAAAAACTACGGAAGCGAATAGAAATATAGAGAAGCGATATAAAGAAATATAGAATAAAGAGAATATAGAAACTTATAGAAATGGATAGAAGCGAGTAAAAACGCACAGAAAAAACGTACAGAAAAGGATATTGACGGGCAGAAACAAATAGAGATGAATAGAAGCGAATAAAAACAAATAGAAACGCGTAGAGGCAAATAAAAGCAAACAGAAACGAATATAAACGGACAGAAACTAATAGAAAAGGATAGAAGAGAACAAGAAAGAATAAAAATAGATAAATGCAGAAAGAAACGGATAAAAACGGACTGAAAGGTATTGAAACGGATAAAGATGGACAGAAAAACTTTTAGCTTCAAAAGGGAATGGGATTTTTTTTTCGAAGATGAACCGAGTGTAAACCTTCATGCAACACGTGTCTATAAACAATTTAGGAGGGGGGGTCGTGTCCCCTTGCCCCGTAATATTTCATATAGATTAATGAAAGATTCAAAAACTTAAAAATTTGAAAATATTGATGTAATGAAATGTTGAAAACGCTTTTCCATCAATTTTTTTAGACAGTTTTGAAAGGTTTATAATTTAATAAAGAGGAGATACAGGAATATTGAAAGATAATACATCGATTGCTTTTTAACTTGTGGGAAAAGCATACAAATTTGTTAGAGTAAGCAAACTTTCATTGATCGCAGGTGAAAGTTTTTTGGTATATATTCAGTATAGTCTCAAGACCTGAAAACAGAGTATAATGTACTTTTCTATCTACTTTCGCCGCGTAAAAAGAAAGAGAATTGGAATTCACTTCAACTTTGGATAAGTTTGATTTTTTCTCAAATTAAACTTTTTTTTTCCCTAAAGGGTCGCAAGTCTAACCTTTTGGAACGTTAACGCAGTCGTCTCATCATACTTAAGTGTGCCATTCCTTTGTTGATTTCTAACCTGTTTGAATCGCCCCCTTGTGGCGTATTTAAGTAGAGGGTCGAGGATTCGAATTTTACTTTTCCCCTGGGAGGACATATCATTTTTTTTTGGTACAACAATACCTTCCTGTTTTTATTCACGTGTTTTTGTACATTTCTCCAAAAGTTTTCAATTGATGTAGAACTTTTTTTAGCGTGGGTGGTTTTACGCGACATATTCAACATATTTTTAAAATAGAGAAACTATGAAATAAATAAAGTGTGTAATTATAAAAATATGTAATTATAAAAATGTAATTATAAAAATATATAATTATAAAAATTTGTAATTAATAAACACAATTATTATAATTATAACAAATTATAAACATAAATATATATATATATAAATATATAAATTATAAATATAATTATAAATTACAAAAAAAAAGTAAACAAATAATTTTCATTTCGAGTAAAATACTCTAAACTATTCAGTAATTAAAGCTATTTTTACAACTTACTTTTAAATTTTAAATGAACACAGCGAAACAACTTTTTTTCGAGGCGCTTCCGGAGATTCTTTGTTACTCGCTTGATTTCCAATATCTTATATTGAAAATTTAGAATATTCAATCGTTAAATTCTGTTATATATATAATATTTAGAAAAATATTGTGTATATGTTGCACTTTTATATATGAAAATTCATTAAATTATCTGACACTATCTGTATCGCAAAAAAAATCTTAAAAACATGTCATTTTCTCACCGAATTTATACCTTACCCCTCTCCCTTTAGGTAATAATTATCTAAATTTTATTTATAGTTGGATATTTTGTTTTAGTTTAAAAGCTAGGTTATATTATATACACAGAAAAAAAGTCTCGACCTTTAATATATATATGACAGGTACAAAGTAATATTATATACTCTGTTTCAGTTATTGGTATCTTGAAAAACTTATATTTGGGTGATTCTACGAATGAAGGACGAAAATGACTATAACTTCGGCAAACATTTTTTTGCAGGTTTAAATTTCGCCAAGTAGACAAAGTTCAAGGTAATGATATTGTGTAAATTATTCGAAAGTGTCCAGTCGAAAAAT
>WNHD01006149.1:0-15399 GCA_011057455.1 Ganaspis sp. Gsp50 | reverse complement strand
TTTTATACTTTTTAGATGAAAATGAGTTGATTTAGACTATTTTTGGAAAATCGAAAATCGGCACGATTACAAGGCTTCCCTATGAGGAAGCAAAAAGTATAAAAATAATGCATCCATACTGTATCTTTGTCAAAGAATAAAATTTTGGTATCAATTAAATATTTTTAAATGTTTATTTAATTCATTCCAAAATAATTTAAAAGATTGGGAATTATTTTGTAAAATCTTCAAATGTCTTACGGAAATTAAAATTTTCTAGATGATTTATAAATATTTATCTATGGAGTCCAGAATTT
The DNA here is from genome assembly GCA_011057455.1 of Ganaspis sp. Gsp50. NCBI lineage: Eukaryota > Metazoa > Arthropoda > Insecta > Hymenoptera > Figitidae > Ganaspis > Ganaspis sp. Gsp50. The sequence continues at coordinate 15,103 of WNHD01006149.1, read as the reverse complement.
TTAAAACATTTAAAATATTTTTAAAGATTTCAAAAAGTTATAAAAAGAAAAAATGTCAATTCTATAATATTATTAAAAAGTATTCTTTAAAATTTCAGAATAATTGAGTAGATTAACATGTAAAATATTTAAGTTTGTATAACATTTTACAAAGGTAGAAATAGTGTATTGCAAAAAAGTTGAATTAAATAGCAAATTTGTTTTTAAAAAAGCTGGTTTTGATGTTTCTAGACTAGTTTTGAAGGATTTTTTTTAAAAAATAGGGATTTCAATATGTACCAATAAAAATGAATCTTTGATTCATATTTAATTGAAGCAAATTATTAATTTTTTACGTCATTCTTGTACTTAGCGCGCCTATAATTTGCTGTTATTAATTCAAGTCTTTTCAAAAAAGTTACCGTCGACCGGGGCTATTATACCCACCTAGGGGCTACTGTTCCCACGGCTACTTTTTAATGAATAAAATTTCTAGGGACTATTGATCTCATTACTGTTACTCATTACTTAAAATTACTGAAAATCAATTATTTTCCCAAAATTTGTTTCCCAATATATAAAAAAATGTATAGTTCATCTTTTTTAAACATTTTTGACTGGCTTTTGTGTTAAAGAACTAAAAATAAGTGAATTATTAGTTTACCAGAGGTGCAACATAACCTCGGAAATATAGCTGTCATTAAATACTGGTTATTTGTTAATCAATGAGTAATTTTAAAATAATGTTGAATTTTGAATGAATAAATATATTATTAATACTATTAATTCTCATCGCGCGAAAGGTGCTGGATATATTTTAATCAATTTATAATGTTAAAATAATGTTATTTTGCGAGTTAATTTGAATTTCAATAAAATTTATATTTTATTGTAAAAAATGTTTAATAATTTAAACTTAAGAAATAAAGAAATAACTGATTTAAATAAAGAAATAATTCCTACAAAAATTACTTTTTAAACTGTTTTTTGTAATTTTATTCTGGACTACTTACAGAAAAGATTTCATGCAGCTAAAACGATGGAAACATTTTTTAAACTAATTCTATAAATAAACAAATTTTGTTGAGGAGAATAGCCCCAAGCACGGGGCTAATATACCCAAAACTTTGAAATTTTATAACTTGGAAAATATTTTTTTTTTTTCTTATAAAAAAATATATTAAGTATATTAATTACTCATAGAAAATCTTCAGAAAGATGTTCACAACGTAATTCCATACTAATTTTTATTTTCTTTTATAAATCTGAATTTAAGTGAAGAGTTGAATAAGAAAATATTATTTTTCTGAGAACAATAACCTCGGGTGACGGTAATAAAAAAAAAAACAAATGAAATTAAAATATGAAATAACACCTTAAAAATTTATTATTGTTTTATTCATGGTCGTTCTAAAAAACAAAAACAGAAATAACGCCTTAAAAATCTTGTAGTAGACATTAAGACTAACAAATTTCGTTCAGTAACAAATGGAAATACATGTGCATTTGTATACAAAACAGCACAATTTTGAAAAAAAATGCAGAACGTATCATTCCTAATGAACGTATAAAGGTAATTTTTTTAAATAATTGTAAAAAAAAATACACTCTCATTATTGATGAGAATGTAAAAAGACGAAAAAAGTTAGTCATTATCATTTTTTAAAATTTTTATAAATGAACCTCTTGGGATAAATAATATTTATAACTTTTGAAAATCCAAACTCAAGTGCAAGGCAACAAGCAGACGAGAAATACTGCACTCACACTCTGGTTGTAGCGCATGCGCGCAGTATTTCTCGTGTTTTGCGCACGTCGTTTTTGGAAAAAAGTTATTGTAAAAAATCAACTGATGTAGTATCACGTATTAAAATTACGTGATATTTCTTCCAAATATTGTATTTATTAAATTCAAGAAAATATATTTTATTTTTTTTTATTTATTTTATTTTACAGATTAACGGATAAGAAAAAACCCCCACAAACTAAAGTATATACAGAATCTTAAAAACAAAAGACGTCGCTCTGAACAAAAATACTTTTTCTCAGACTTAATTTAAAAATCTCAACGCAAATATGCGTGTTTTTGAAATTGAATTCAAACAAATTAATCATTTCCTAAATCGTTCTCGCGCCTTGAATAATTTCCTATAGTTTACTTAATATTAATTAATGAAAAGTTTAGAAGTGTAGTTTAAAGCGTGCAAGATTTGAAATCAGGACCCGTTATTTTAGATTATTATTTGACCACCAAACAGCGCGTGGTAGTTATTCAGATTTAATTTCAGATCCCTATTAATTACAAAAAATGTTTGTGCGATGAAAATCAGCTGAATTTTCGAAAATCTAGCTCAAAAATCCAATGCATCTGGGGTTTTTGACACAAGATAATATTTGAATAGCTTCTGGTATTTTAAAAAAATTATAAAAGTTTGATTATTTTCTATATCGATTTTAGAGTTACTGTACTTTTTCAAGCATAAAATAATGCATGTCAAGACAACATAGTGGTTGAAAAAAATAAATAATTTGCCAAAAGTTTGCTTCTTTTGTGAAAAAAAAAACATACATGAGATTGGTCATACTAGAAAAACAGGTATCTTTGTTTTTTGTCTTTTTGTTTTTGTTTCTTTTTTTTTATTTTGTTTCTGCTATTTATTTTGTTTTACGTATTTTGATTATGATTATTTTAAATTGGTAAGTAATGAATAAAAGACGTAAAAATAGTTCTTTATGGTCACATATTTCGTTTTATTATTCGTGTCAAGTTCGTTGTTTTATTTTATAATTTTCTTTTCATTTCGTTCCCTATGGACTTACAAAAGTGTGTTTATTCTAAACTGAACTATTTCTAGTATTTTAAAATGATTATCAAGTAACACAAAGTTTAACAGTAAAATTAAATGTATATGTTATTAAATTAAATGCATATATGCATTTAATACGTATGTAAGATTTATTTCATCACATTGAAAACATAATTGAGTCAACGTAGTAAAAAAACGCCCAGAATATTCAAATTAAAGAAAACAAATTATTTTTTAATTCTTTTATATATTTAGATTAAGACAATGCAAATATTTATTTTACTTTGCAATTATGAAACAATTTTTAAAAATAAAATTATATTGTCGCTATATTGATCTATTTATAAATAAGTGAACGCAATAAAAAGAGGACAAGAAAATATAATAAAATATTTACTTATAAGATAGAGTACCTTTGAACGTTAAAACAAACATAAGAGCATGGACTTTTGTTTTGTAAACATGTAGATCTCATTTTCCAAAAAGAAACGTTGAGATCGTTAGAGAAAAATATACCTATAATTTCCAAATTCACTTTTATTTTCAATTTTACTTTTAATTTCCAAATTCACTTTTAATTTTCAATTTCACTTTTAATTTCCAATTTTACTTCAATTTACAAATTTGCTTTAATTTTTACTTCAATAGTAAATAGTAAATTTCAATAGTAAATTTTTACTTCAATAGTTCCCTGTTGCTATTTTTTCTCGTTATTGTGAGCTGCGATGTAATTTTTTCTACCTCAGGAGGAAGTACAAAGAAAATAATGTACGATTGAAAACAATAGTAAACGGCTTAATTGTTATTTGAAAAATAACATTTTTGGCAATTGATTTTTTATTTCCGACCACTGTGGAATAAGTATTTAAATTATTGGATATAGTTTTTGTTTTCTAAAAAGTGATTTTATTTTTCTTTTCAAAATGTTAATGAAAATCTTGTTTTAACAGCTCAAATATGAACTCTCGTGGCAGAGGATTTAATTCACGTGGTGGAAGCTCCTATAGAGGACGTGGAGGAGGAAGTGATTGGAACGGTTCCAATTCTAGTGGACGAGGTGGCTATTCCTCATCTCGTGGAGGAGGTGGAGGTGGAGGTGGACGATTCAACAACTACAAATCTAACACCAACTATGACTCTCGCAACAAGTACAATTCTGGTTAGTTTTTTTTTTTTAATACGAAACAAATGACGATATTAATTTACAATATATTCTAAAATATATCAGATAAAATCAATATAATCTAAAATACACAAATGACAATTTTTTATTATTTTTTAATATTATTTGCACAGTTATTCTATCAATGAAAGGAAAATGTAATTTTTGTGACACTGGAATCTATTATTATAAAAATTCGTAAAAAAAATGTCGCTGTATTCTAGATTACAAACAATTGAGGGTCCGCGTGCAATAACTGCCTCTGTTATTTCTCTGTTTTATTTTTTGTCAATTTCCTCACATTATATGATGTTTCTTCAGTCTTACTAAAATGATATACTTCTTTTTACAGATAAAATGTTTGTGCTTTATGATTTTTATTAAAAAAAATTCGTTTTGTTAGTAATCTGTATATATCACATATTTTTGTTGTTTTTTCACTACAGATAAGAATTGTGGGGCAACCTATTTCTTTAACGAATGAAAAACTTGTTAAAGCGTGGAAATTTTATAAAAGTTTAAATGATTTCTTAAAGGTTTTTCAATTATTCTTGGCTTATTTAAAATGTTTCTAAAGTTCAGAATGTTCATTGTAACAAACTGTTTTCGTTTTAATTTTTTTAAAATATAGTTTTATTCTTTATTCAAATAATAAACGGGACAATGAATGAATGAAAATTAACAATGAATTAATAATGAATAGATTCATCAATGAATTATAATAATAAAATTTAAAATTAATAAATTAATAATGAAAATTGACAATTGATTGTAAACAAAAATTAATAGTTGTTATCTGCTTAACATTACAATATAAGTTCGAAGTTTATTGACATAAAGGTCATAATAATATTTTACGACAAATCCGAATTTTTAAAAGTAGAAAAAAATAAAGATTTAATAGAAATTTCGTGCATTGGAACGTTCAGAACTTTATTTGAATTATTTCAAAAGTAATTTTCTGTAGGATTTGAATTATATAATTATATTCATTAAGAAATGTAAATTAATCTAAAATTTAAATTTAAATCTAAATTTTCTCTTAAAAGTTGCACCTACTAAAAAAAGCTAGAAAAATTGTTTTTTTTATACTTATACCAAAAATAGATTTGTAAAGGATATATGAATTGAAATTGTTATTTTTAAATTAAGTTAAAATGGATTCAAATACTTTTATTATTTGAGAAGTAATTTAAATTTTTCTCAAAATGTTCATGAAATGAACACAATTTCCCACTAGTTTTTTAATTATAAAATTGACAAAATTACTTCAATTAGGTCTCGTTTTTCTCAAAATTTTATTAGATGTTAAAAGATAGAGAAAACAGGGTTTCTAAAACTCTGGTAAAAATGGAAAACCTGGAATTCTCATGGAATTTAATTATTTTTCATGGAATCATGGAAATCTCATGGAATTTTTAATTTATACCATGGACATTTTGTTTGTTTGTTTAATTTCTTTACTTTATAATGTTTATTAAGTTTTACCAGAATTTTATACTTTTTTTTTAAGAAAATCTACTTTAAAATATTTCAAACTACTTCAAAATACTTTAGAATATTTAGAAATTTTGCAAATTATTTAAAAATACTTAAAACTATTAGTATTTTAAGTATTAAGTGAAGTTTAAACATATTTTAGAATATTACATTTTTAAAAATATTTTAAAAGTATTATAATACTTGAGAGTGCTAAAAATACGTCAGAGTATTGAAAAGTACTTCAAATTACTTAAAAATATTTTCAAATACTTCCCCATACTTTAAAATATTTAAAATCACTTAAAAATATATAAATATACTTAAAATTACCTTAAAGTACTTCAAAATACTAAAGAATATTTCAAAATGTTATTTTTTTATTATTTTAAAAATATTATAATACTTCAGACTACTTCAAAATATTTCAAAAAGTATAAGATTTCTTTAATGTATTGAAAAACACTTCAAAATACTTAAAATAATTTTAAAATTAAAAATAATTATCTTAATTTAGATTCTAATGAAAATTATTTTTAAAAAACTGTCATTATCTCAAAAGTAATTGAAATTCTTGAAAAATGTTGAAAAATTCGTTTTTTAATTTAAAAATGTATTTAAAAATAAAATAAAATAAAAAATAAAAAAATATGATGGAAATTTGTCTATTTTCCTCATGGAAATTATGTAAAACTCATGAAATTTTGTGGGAAAATGTTTGTGAAACCGCCAGAATCTGACTCTAGGAGGGTATAGTGGTTCACACGAAGAGGCAGTTATTGCATGCGGCCTCTCAATTGTCAGTACTTTTCTTGACTTTTAACCTCTGTGAATTTAAAAACATTTTTACATGTTACTGAATTTATTTTAAAATTTTAGTTTTCCTAAGTTTCGTTTTGTTTATTTATTTAATAACAATTTAATGTCTTTTTAAATTAATTTTGTTCGAAACTAAGAGTAGAATATTTATGTTTTATTTCAGGGCCTGCACGAGGTCAGTATTTTCCCTGAAATTCAGGAAATTTATACAGAAATCAATCAATTTTTACATACACTCCGTCTGAAAATTCATTTATCTTTGTAGAGGAGTTTTGAAATTCAACCTGATGTTTCACATGTTTGGACAATTTTACATTCTCATCAATAATGAGAGTTTATTAAAAGTGTGCCATTTTTTTGAAAACAATTGGAACTACAAACGTTACAGCTAAAAAGAAATGCAACTCTTGTTTCCTGAGATGTGAAAGAATCAAAATTAAAGTGAAAATTGATCCGAGAATTTTTCAGACAAGGTTTTTGAGAACTATGAAAAGTAATGGAATTTTAAAAAATTAAGAGTCGAGTCTTTTGTGAACTCTAAAATTTTGAAGCGAAGGTCAAATTAGTCAAAATTTAAACATTTGAATCCTAATTTCTACATTGAACCATAAAGCCAAAGTAAATTGCCGAAGAATATTTGAAAATTTCAATTGAATATAATTTCAATTTATAATTTGGTACAAATGCAAAAAGTTAAAGTAAAAACTGATTTGGATCAGAAGAAAATTATGTTTGTTAAAAAAAAAAGAAAAAATAGAAAAAGTTGTTACAAAATTGAAAATTGTTTTCAGTCGAAAAATGATTCTTGATATTCAATAATTTATGTTAACAGGTATATTTTTACAAAAATAATAATGAACCAGAAAATTGTATAGGTTTTGAAAATTAAAATTGAAATTTTTTAAGTACAAATAATTGTGTGTTCAAAAATCGCATTCTTGTCGAATTGATTTACATCTGAGAACCGCTGTGCGAATGTTTTAAAAACATTAAATTTTGACATATCCTGGGTTTATTAATAACTACATAAATTTGCAAATGTTATTTTTTAGTAATTCTTGAAATTTTTGCTTTTTTTTCTTTCTGTTTGTAATTATTGTTAATAATTGAAGGATAAAAGTACACAAAACTGACAGTTTTTGCAGACATAAAAGGCAAATAAATACTATAGGAGAAAAGAAGGAGTGAATAAATTAATATGTAAAACTTTCTTTCAATCTGTGTATTTTGCTAACTCAATTTCCGGTTCCGAAAGAGGGGACATTGTTTCCGGCGGAAGTAGTTAGATTCCAAATAAGCATGATTCCATGTTCTAGCTTTTCAATTTGTTGTGAATTTTTAAAATATTGTTAATCGTATTTTTACGAAATCTTTGATTTCAAATTAGTCAAAGAATATAATTTTAAAACTTAATACATAGAATTTTGATTAGAATTTTATGTATTTCAAATATAATAATACATACATATATAAATAACATTTACACATTTTTGTGGTTGTTAATGAACTCAGACAATGTCAAAGCTTTAGAAAATTGCTCGCAAAATTGAAAATAAAATGTTTTAAAAATATGCGAGCAACGGCTCTCGAAAGTCAATGGTTTTGTCTACTAAAAAGAACTTTTCGTATTGAGAAATAAAAAAAAAATCAATTATAATACTACTATAAATAAACTACTATAAATAAAAAAATAAATAAATAACAAATGAAAATATTAAATATTGACAGATATTCAGATGTTAATATTAAAAATTTGATTAAAAATGAAGAATATGTTCTAGAATACAAAAAATGAAAACTATGTTCTAGAATACGAAAAATTAAAATTGTTCTCGAAAATAAAAAATTAAAATTACATTCTAGAATAGGAGAATTTAAAATTATATTCTTAAATACGGATGTTAAAAGAAAATGATAAAATATTGAAATTAATTCAGTTGAAATGTTTTCCAAAATCGATAAGAGTTTTAAATATTGAAATACAAAACCTGTACAATCGAATAACGATTTTTGAAAATTGAAAGAAATGTTCTGAATCGCAGAAATTAGTTTTTAGTTTAATCAATGAAGAACAATAAATTATAAATAAAATAATGAATTTAAACATATTAAAAAACTAATTTTAAAAATTAAAAAAAATGTATTGAAAAAAGGCCTTCATATTCGAAAAACAGGGTTCTATGATGTTAAAAATAGTTTTTGAATTATTATGGTTATGATTTTTGAAACAAGCAGAAAAAATTAGTTTTAAATTTAGCAATGAGTTTTAAAATTAGTCATCAATTTTGCAATTAGGAATTGAGTCCTAAAATTAAAAATTCAGTTCCAATATTTTATTCATAATTTTATATTCTGTAAAATGTGTTATTAATTTTTGAAAATTCGCTCTTTCGTTTAATAAAAGTTTTCTGATATTAAAATATTACCGATAAAATCAGTTCCATCTATTGGAACAGAAACATAGTTTTCTATTAGTTTGAGTTTGAGCCTCGTTTATTTTAATACAATTTTTGAAAAATCTGAATTATGTGTTCTAAAATGCTTAAAATTGTAACTTTAAAAAAAGGGCGGTGTCCGTAACATAACCTCAAATTAAAAAGTGGCTTTTAAGTTTAAACAAATATAAACAAAATTAAGTTTGAACAGCAGAATTTATTTTAGGTTTAACAGAATCTAGTTAAACATTTTTCAGAAATAGTTATTAAAAATTATTAAATTATTACTAAAAAATGAAAATTAAAAGAAAAAGGTTTAACATTAGAAAAATTACGATTGTAAAGAATGTCTGATTAAATAAAATTAGTTTTTGTTTATATAAATTGGATAAAAATTACGACTTTTGTTTGAGCCGATAGTAAAAGGTGGAAAAAGTTGAAGAAAATAGTTATTAAAAAAATATTTTGATTTAATACAATTTTTTTCGACAAGTGTATTTAACTAAATTTTTAAAAATTGCTTAAAATTAATTTTTTTTTTTAATTGTTTAATGCTTTTTTGAACATTTCTTTTATATTTTCATTTTTCAATGTACGTGATACTGTATGTATATTGTATTTTTATTGTATGCGATTTGTCTGTTCTGGAATCTGCAGTCGGATCTGATAGATATCCGAGTAGAGGAGGAAGAGGGGACCACTCGAATAGCTATAAACGACCAAGGGTAAATGAAATTTAAAATCAATTTTTAAAAAGTATTTTTAATAAGTCTTTTTAGTAAATGTTTTAATAAGTGTTTTCAATAAGTGTTTTCAATAAGTATTTTTAATAATAGAATACAAAAAATGCCTATCAGATTAAAATTTACTGAAATTTAATCATTTTCAGGACTCGTACTCCGGAAGAGATGATCATAGATCAGCTGGTGATTCAGCTCGCAAAAGAATGAGAAACGACTCATACCAGGTATTTTAAAATTTCCTCTTCTTTGAAATTATTTAATTGTGCTCGCATCTGATTTTTACATCCGTTACTCTTTTAAAATTATAGAACTATTTTTTTTTATATAAATAATTAACTTACTCAATAGTACACGAAATTTCACACTAATGGTTTATTCTAAAAAATAAAAGAGTGCAATTCAAATAAAATTACTTAATAAACAATGAAATTAAAAAAAAAATAGAAAAGAAATAAGAGAAGAAAAAAGCAAGTACAAAAATTAATGAATAAAAAGTATATTAATTGTTGAATGTTTCTAGCACAAAGTTTGTAAAAATGGTTATTTTTTGTGGAAATGGGATTTTTTTTTTAATATAAAAATGAAAAATGCAAATTTTCACTTTCAAGCTCTGCGGTCAGGAGAATAAATTTTTACAATCATTGTTTTCTTTGTTAATTAATCTATATAAGTGTGACGCCGTTTGAGGAAAGGGACCTTAGAAGCAAACCATTATAGGCTATGTTTGATGACAGTGTTAACTTGATTAAAGAGTCTTTGTTAATTATTTGGAACCGAAAACAGTTTTTCTTTATAGTGAAACTCTGAAAAAGAAAATTTCTTTAAAATATATTTTAAAAAAACCTAAAACATTGAAAAATACCTAAAATTATTTGAAAAATTTTCCAAATAATTCCCAATACTTTAAAATACTTTAAAATATTTAAAAATACTTAAAACTACTTTAAAATAGTTCAGACTACTTTAAAATTTTTAAAAATATTTAAACATCCTTTAAAATATTTAAGAATACTTAAAATATTTAAAAATTCTTTAACTTTAAAATTTTTTCAAATACTTTTTAACACTTCCAAATATTTTAAAATTATTTATAATATTTAAAAATACTTTACGTATTTAAAGAAATTTGCAAATGATTCCCAATACTCAAAATATTTAAAAATTCTTAAGAATACTTTAAAATCCTTTATATTACTTTAAAATACTTACTACAAAAAACATAAAAATATTTAAAAGTTCTTCAAAAATATTTTAAAATCCTTTAAAATATTTAAGAATATTTGAAATTACTACACATTTTTTCAAATTCTTCCCAATACTTCAAAATATTTAAATATACTTAAAATTACTTTTAAGATTATTTTTATATACTTTAAGATACTTAAAAATAGTATAAAGTGTTTAAAAATATTAGCATTTTAATTATTAAGGATTGTCACCGGCAAATTAAGGAAATATTAGACATTAATAAAAATTGGACAGGATATTCCTCAAATCAAATTTGGAGGCCTTGAATTTTTTCAAAATTTTTCACCATCTGGTTTTTCTAAAAAAAAAATTAAAAACAATGTGCAATTTAACATAGAAACTTATGTGAACTCACCTAAACCCTAGATAAAAAATATGATAGAAATATTAAACAAATATGAAACTTGATGTATGGGAAGAAAGTGTTGCAAAATTCATAATTAAATTAAAATATAAAATGAGTTTAAAATATTAGTTTTTAAAAATATTTTTAAATCATTTAAAAACACTTCATAATACTTGATAATGTTTTGAAAATCGAAAATAAGAACCTTGAGTGATTGCAATTCTACAAAGAAATTATTTTTGCAATAAACCTAATAGCATTAAAAAGCTTTCATTATTTATTTCAAAACTAATATTAATTCTTACAAAATATTGATAAATTCTTTCTTTTTTTTTTTATATTAAAAATACAGAAAATTTTATATTTTTCTCATAGAAATGATGGAAATCTAATGGAATTTTTTTAAGCAAAATTTGTAGAAACCCTGCATGATGAAATATAACCTATAATTTTTTGCTTCTATGGTCCCGTTCTTCGGATCGCGTCACAAATGAACAACAATCGTAAATAATTGCCGATAATGAGCAAAAGTTTCACACACATTAATTTTGCAATGAATTGAAAATTGAGTGAGTTAATTATTTATAATCCATCTAATACAAGAAAGTAGTTGGTAGAAATTGAGAAAGGTAAATCCGTAGTATTTAAAAAAAAAACAGAGTAAAACAACCTCTTTATTATTAAAAGTTGCCGGTGCAAGTTATTGAAACAGGGTGTCCTGATTTATTCATGCAAAAAAATAAGAATGTGATAAAAAATCAGGAGACTCGTCGGTTTTCAATTATTAGGCAGAGCACTCAATAGTTTTCATAATTTCCTTTTAAGCCACGAGTCGACAACTACTCACACACCTATTCTTTTTACGTTGGGACATGACTGGTGGAACACTGCAAAAAGTAAAAAATGTGCACCAATCAAATTCTAAATTGATGACATTGTCTTCCTGTTTTCTAACAACCACCTGTCATCCTACGGTAAATTAACGGCTCATTAACCACCGAAAGTCCTCAAAGTAAATAGACAATCAGAGGTGTTCGAGTTTTGAAAAAGCTATGAATTACATTAAAAATGTTGGCTATGAATTACATTAATATTAAAAAGAAAAACATTAGCTATGAATCACATTAACAGTATTAGCTATGAATTGCATTAAAAAACTAGCTATGAATTACATTATACAAAAAAATACATTAAGTACATTACATTAAATATCTGTGGCTGTTACATTTTTGATGAAATGAATCATACGAAAATGAATGCAGATTTAATTAGCATACGTTAAATAACGAGCATTGATGAATGATAGAAATAATAAAAAAAAAGTAGCCGGTTTTCTCCTATTAATTTTCACTGCTCGAAAATATTGACCGTCGAAAGTGTTTAAAACGTTTCAGAATTTTTTTCCCCAAGATTAATGATTAATGCAAGCAGCATTAATGCCAAAATTTTCGATACAAGATAGATATTTTTGCACATTAATTTTCAAGCATGATTAAAAGCAAAGATTGTTGCCGTGGCATTAAAGAATCGTTGAATAGAATGGAAAAAAGAGGTTCTGAAAACTAGACAGTAATAAACGAGAGAAGCGATTGTGTTAGAGGGAAAAGGTTATTTTAAACGATATTGTATTCTTTGGCAGTTAGATGAGAATAGAGAGAAAGAGATTGAGAGGTTGCAAACAAGATTGCAAAAACAATAAAAAATAAAAAAAAAATAAAAAAAGAGAAAGAAGGAGCACAATTGACTTTGATTTGGCAGGGTGGAGGTAGCAGCGGTTCGCAGAGGTATTCTGGTTCTTATGGTGGTTCTTCTGGATCGGCACAGTACGACGATAAGCGAACGAGTTCAGGATACGACGATAAAAGGCAGAATGATCGAACCTCCTCGTATCATCGCTCCGAGGACCGGCATTCTGCAACGAGGAGCTACAGTGCTCCCCAACCCCCTCGAATAAGCGATATGGCGCCTCCGGCTCCGAGATACACCTCCAGTCGAGGAAGAATTTCCCGCCCGAATACCACTTATCGGGGTCGTTCCTCGACACGTGGCAGAGGCGGTGGAATCAACCGGGGCACTCGTTCGGACGTCATCTTGTCTCGGAGGCGAACGCTCGGCACTCTTGACTATCGACGCAAGCTCCTAGGCTCAAGATCTCGTGACTACATTCAGCGTGTGCGCATGACAACAACCAAAATGCGCAGGAGGTAACTAATTAAAACAATCACTATATCAACCACAAAAATACCGTCCTTGTAGCCTGCTTGCTTTTCTATCCGAACACGTGAACTGGATAATAAATCTATGATCCACGAGTCAAGATGACGATAGACAGAAATTCTAAATAAATAACTTGATAAACTGATTAACGATACAAAATTTATTACTAAATGGTAACGGACCTTTTTAACGGAAAAAGAAACTGAGAAATACCAACAAAAACGTTGCACTGCCGAGAGGCAAACTTTCAGGCTTTCAATTGGAGTCAATCGACACGTTTGTTGCGTATTTCACCTTATTATTATTACTATTATTATTATCATTCATTCAATAAGTATGTAACATAAACAATTATATCTATATATTACATAAATGATTATTGCATAAATGATTATTACATGATTATAACATAAATGATTATTACCTGATTATAACATAAATGATTATTACCTGATTATAACATAAATGATTATTACCTGATTATTACATAAATGATTATTACCTGATTATTACATAAATGATTATTACCTGATTATTACGTAAATGATTATTACATAAACGATTATTACATGATTGATTATTGCATAATTGATTATTACATAATTGATTATAAACACCATAATGTAATATAAACGATAAAATACAACTCATCGTAAATGGGTAATATTATCAAAAGCATGTCTCGTGTTTTCAAAATATGATTATATTCAATCACGAGAGCTCAAGAAACAAAAAGGCAGAACGGTATGTGTATATATAAATATTATGCATTATAATATCGAGATGAGATGAATCTGTATTAAAAGGGGTATATCAGGAATGAATAATAATATCGCGATAGATATATATATATATATATTTGCTATAACGTATATATAAAAAAAAGTCAACTAGGAAACAAAAAGTAACTAGTTGACGATTATTTACAAGACAAAAAGGAAATATGAGAATGAGAGGGAAATAATTTAAATAAAAACGAAATTGCTGTGCCAATAGTAGCGGTACTACTAGGCTCTCTGGTAGTAAAAAGGACTCTGCACCGAGCTTGAAGGACAAGGACAGAATGGCCAAGGCTATTAATGCTGAATTTTCCGATGAAGATGACGACAATGACAACAGAAGTAACTGGGATGAAGATGAAAAGGTAACGTCTTATTACAATCTTTTTATTACTCGGTTTAATTTCATTTTGTACTTTTTTATTTAAGGATGTTTGTTTGATCAACATAACCTCAAAACTGAAAACTTTTGATTACGAAATAAAAGTGTGTATAACAATTTCATAAAATTTCGAAAGATTCATTTATGTGAATTTAATAAAAGATGAGATTTATTCGAAAACGTTTTTTAGTTATATGTGATACGAGGACGCTAAACAGCACTTGTATACTCGTACAATAAATCAGAACTCATCTTCGCCTCGGCTTAACCTCGGCTTCGATTCGTTCTGATTTATTGTACGAGTATCCAAGTGCTGTTTAGCGTCCTCGTGTCACATATAATTTTTTGTCCTCTAAACACGAGGTTATGTACGACTAGTCGATGAAAAGCCGCCATGTTTGTACTATAAAGTAGCGTCAGCCAATCAGATTGCGAATAGATTTCATTATCAGGGTGTCTACTAACCGGGAAATAGCCGGGAAAAAAAATAAAACCGGGAATAGTCGGGAAAACCGGGAAATAGTCGGGAATTGAAATTCAGTTGAGACGGGCCAATGCATTTTATGAAAATTTGGAAATTTAAGAGTAAAAACTGTTCATTTTTTTAAGAAAAAAATGTTTTTTTTTACATTGCTGAAATAATAAAAAAAAAAAAACTACAATAAAGGCAATAAATTTGTTAAAATTATTTACTTTTATGCATTTAG
>WNHD01006147.1:0-22095 GCA_011057455.1 Ganaspis sp. Gsp50 | reverse complement strand
GAATTAAAGAAAAGTCGTTCACTGAATGGGCTTCAGTGAAATTTTCACTGATTCAGATTTAGAGTGTAATTATTAATTTTGCTTCCTCATAGGGAAGCATTGTTTATTATTGTTTAAAAACAACGGTCCATTTTCATTACAAAAGCGTATTTTTGCAAAATTAAAACGAAAAGAAAATGAACGTTCCGAACTTTAGGTACATAATATTGTTACTTTTTGCATAGAGCTATACAAAATGATGCCATCTTTTAGAATTGAAAAAAGAAAGGTAAAAGAATAATACAAATTGCTCTTCATAATACCATACGCTAAATGCATATAGATAATCAAAGAATTATATGGTTATATTACATTACATTACATTACATTACATGTGATTGTAATATAAAGAGTTAAGATAATCTTAATTGTATCTAATTTATCTGTAATAAAATTAATCTACGCGTTGCATCACAGTTATACTTAGCTTCTTTGCCCGAGACCTGCAACTCTTTTATTTGTAACAGAGAATGTACTTTCCATTTTTTATCGAGACCTTGATGTATAATCATACAAGAAATTTTTATCAGTTAAAATCCATCTCCGAACTTTTATAGTTCCAATATAAAATATGCTAAGACACGCTAAAATATTTTTTAAAAAACTTGAAATAATTAGAATTGACTTACATAGACTTTTTAAAAGCAATGCTTTGAGGAAGCAAAAACAATTGTTTCCAAAGATTCTAAAAATGTTATTCAATAGAATTACATTTTATCACGATATTTATTTATGAATCAAACTTTACCATACTGCTTTATAATTTTTCCCAGATTTTTCGTAATTAGTGCGAATTTAGATACAATAATATAGAATTTTCGAGTATTCTTTAAGGTCTCAAGCATAATTTATAGAACAATCATTATTACAACAATTATTATTATTAGTTTTTTGTGCAAAAAATTGTGATTTTTCCCAAAAAAAAATGATTCTCTAAACAAAGGGTTCAAGATGTTTTCTGCTTGTTTAGAGAAAACAAGATTGTTTTGTTTAGAGAGTCATTTGTCTATAAGTTTAATACAAGTCAAGTTTAATACAAGTCAAGTTTAATACAAGTAAAAGTTGATGCAATTTTCATTATAAATGTATGTATTACCAAATATTTATTATCATGTCCGAATTTTTGAAAATCCGCAAAATAAAAGAATGCTTTTAGGAGTTGTATTTTAAAAGCCATTATAAAAACAAAGACTATAAAATCATCGATTTATTATACAGAGTGGAGAAAATTTTTAGCCAAAGAGATAAAATATTTGCCACGGAATTCCCCAAGGTATTCTTGTGAGTTACATTTCCTCGGCGTAGGTGTATTATATCTGCTCAAGGGATCATACACTTTAGCAGTAAAGTACTCACGGAAAAAATTAACAGACCCTATGGAACGCCTCTGCATAGTCATTATGTTCATCTAATATTTATTCCTTTAATTTTATTTAGTTTATTGTCTACTCTTTCTTTTTTAATGTATACCAAGAGTTTGCAGTCATTTTTCAAGCTATTGCTTAATATAGCGTGCTAAAGATTTTCTCGTCGGTTAGTACGGTAAATGCAAAGTCGTGAGTGCGATTATCGTACGTAAGTACTAGTGGAAAACGTACTCAACGACCATGAAGCATGGACCGTCTACTAGGGGTCTGAGAATCTTAGAAAGATTACCTTCTTGTGTCGAGCAACTTTTTAAAATTAAGTGCAAATATTTTCATATCTCTTAAAACATCGAGTTTTAAGCCATTTTTTAGATTTAAAAAACATTTTTTCGGAAAATAAGTATATAGAAGAATCTCCTCTTTACGTGGACGAAACAATTAGTTATGCTAGTGAAAAATTAACAAATAAGATCGATAAATATGAGTTAAGTTACGCAGTTCGATAATAATTAATGCCCTAGAATAACAATTATTATTCATTACTATATTATTATTATTATTATTATTATTATCATTATTATTATTGTTATTCCTATTATTATTATTATTATTATTATTATTATTATCATTATCATTATCATTATTATTATTGTTATCATTATAATAATAATTATAATTATTATGATTATTATATTATTTACTATTAGCACTATTTAATTTTCAAGCCGATTCAAGTGGAATTGTTTCCATACATAAACGGCAATTGTGCTTTTTTACACCATGGTTAGATCTGTTTTCAGAACGAGTACTTTTAAAATTTATTCAAGAAACGTTTCACGCATTTGAAGGACATTGATGTCATCTGTTGAATCACAACTATGTCCTATCCCACAATTTTCATCTTTTTGGTAAAATTCTATTTTTGGATTTTTTTTTAGTAAAGAAAAAACTTCTAACCAGCGAGCAATAATGTAAGAAAAACAATTCTGAAAAACAATTCTGAAAATAAAATAACGAAAATACAATCACCGAAAATTAAGTATGAAATAGCAATCTTTTCAAGCAATCTTTTTTCAAAAGCAATCTTTTTGTACATTTCTATTAATTTGTCATTGAACAATAATTTTCTTCTGTGCACGTCAATTTCTAATCTAATGGTTTTACTAATTTATAAATTTAACAAAGAAAAGAATTGAGATTGTTTAATGTAAACTCAATTGCCATTTATTGCGTTATAGAAAAACTCTTAAAATTACATAATTGACTTTTGTGATTTCAAATTCTGCCAAGTGTGTTAAATAATTGTAAATTATTGATGCAATATAATGCGTTTTCCTATAAAGCAACAGAAAATAGTGTATAAGACAGTGTGTACCTCAGTCAACATTACTTTTTGCAATTTCGTGGTTTCTTGCTTCAGGAACTAGTAGTGCGTTTCCTGACTTGTAACCGCAGAAGAAAAATGATAAAAAGTTAACTTTCTCTTTAAATCATTTTTATTAATTACATATTTTATTCAATCTTAAGCAAACTAAACGCTTTTTTATATAATGCTACATTGTATAAAGATCTTTAACGTAATTTTACCAAACTTAGAAAATCAATTACGAAAATCTCACATTAATGCATCAATAATAATTCTTGTCACAAATTGTCTTTAACATATGGAATTGCATATTGCAATTGCATATTGCAATTGCATATGTTGCCTATTACAATTGCATAATGCAATTGCATATGTTGCCTATTACAATTGCATATTGCAATTGCATATGTTGCCTATTACAATTGCATATTGCAATTACATATGTTGCCTATTACAATTGCATATGTTGCGTATTGCAATTGCATATGTTGCGTATTGCAATTGCATATGTTACATATTGAATTGCAAATTGATGCATCTTAAAATTTTGTTATTTTTAAATTTCGACAGGGAAGAATCACAATTGTCTTGTGAATGAATTATTTTGGAAGGGCAAATAATAAATTTAAACTATGTGTATACGTGCATGCTTCCCATATGTTTACGTATCTTTGCATGAGTCTTTTATTACCCATAATTATGGATAATAAAACACACGTATTCCAAGCCGCATCTAAACTGTGTTCGTATTTTGCACAAAATATTAATATAATAACAGAATAAATTTTTCCAAAACTATTATCGGTATGATTTATTATGTATGTAAAATTACTTCTTTTTCAAATGTATTTTCTATTAATTTCTCCCCAATCAAAAATTGCTCTTAATCTTGAAAATTTCGACTAAGCTGCATTCTTTAAAAGTTTAAAACCATACTACAATAATAAAATAACAATAAATAATCATAATTATAATAGTGATCATCTGCAATAATAATAATTACAATATTCTTTGGTAAGTTGATTTGGCTTTAGAAATAACAAGTGTTCACAGAAAAAACAAAGTCTTAAACCGTTTACACCTTAAAATCAAAATGACTGAAAATCAGCAAATTTTATGAATCCAACTCTTGATTCTGAAATTTAGTTAAAATTGGATCTGATGTAAACGGGTTCAGTCTAAAGTGGTCTGAAAGTAAGACTTCTTTTTTACAGTGTTGAAAGAACTACAACACGCTTAAAAATAATGATAATGATAATGATAATAATGATAATAATAATAATAATGATAATAATAATAATGATAATAATGATAATAATAATAATAATAATAATAATAACAATAATAATAATAATAATAATAATAGTAGAATAGTAGTAATAATAATAAAGGCAAATGAGTGATATATTCATCTATTGTTACTCTGCAATGTTGTGAAGCAAAAAATAAAAGTATAATCTTATTTCGTTCTTTAAAAGAAAATAATCGATTCGGTTAAATTTCACGTTATGTAGTCACAATAATGAAGTTCTACTCATCAACCATAAAAGACACTCAGCGTGACTGGATCTTTTGAAAGCATTAGAAGTAAACTTTTTTGTGATTCGAGTTTCTTCCAAGGCATCCACTTAAAGAAGAATTGAACAGAGGATCGAAAAGCCTTTTCTTAACTAGATTTTTTTTGAAATTTATTTCTTTCACAGTATCCTTTTAGTGAATATTTAATTGTCAAATAGCACACGATGTGACAATGCTTGTTCATATTTGAAACTCTTTTATAATCGTTTTTAAAAGATTTGATTTAAAATTTGCTGAATTTTACATATTGAAAAAATCTAGTTAGAAATCGAATATAAACTATTCGCTTTATCTTTAATTGAAGAAAAAATCCCACCTTCTTTAAAAGAAAATCTTCTTTATATTTTTCCTTATATTCTTTGTATTCACAGTTTTCTTAAAAGTATCAACTTAATACCAAAAAGTATTAAATCGATCACAAAAGGTATCAAATTTATCACTCTCTAAATCCAAATAAGTGAGATTCCACTTTTTTTTATGTCAAAAGTCTTCCACCGCACTTAAAATAAGTGCATATTAACTTATTTTAAAGTGAAATTTCACTTATTTTAAGTGCATAGAAGACTTTTGACATAAAATAAGTGAAATCTCACTTACTTGGATTTAGAGAGCACAAAATATTCATCAATTTGGTACTTTTTGTTATCAATTTGATACTTTTCGTTATCAATTTGATACTTTTTGTTATCAATTTGATACTTTTTGTTATCAATTTGATACTTTTCGTTATCAATTTGATACTTTTTGTTATCAATTTGATACTTTTTGTTATCAATTTGATACTTTTAAGTAAACTGTGTTTATAAAAATAAATATTCGTAAAAGTAAGTATTTATAAAAATAAATATATATATTCTTTCAATAAAAAAAATGGTCCAAAGGCCACAAGTGTTTTTACACATCTTTACTTCATAATAAAAAATTATTTCACAGAAAACTAAAATATAATAAAAGAAATAAAGCCAAGGAATATAAAATAACAAGAAACGTTCAACTTGAACTGTTTTTTTTGCACTTAATGTATTCCTCTTTGACCAATCTAGCTAGGCTAGAACTAGAGAATCTAGTTTCGTGGATGAGTAGGAAGAATCATCATAAAATTGTAAAAGTAAAGCAGCAGCACCGGTTGGCGGTTAGAGATTTTTTTGCTCTTGGTGTCTGCAGCCAGAGTTGAAGCAATGAACATGGTCCAGCCACAGCCTCCTACATCTGCATAACCGGTAACCTGGCTAAACTCTCGTTAATGTTGCGCAGAGATGGCATTTTCTGTGCGACCAGACACATTATAATCCTCTCTGCTTGCAAACTCTATATACCGTGGACCAGTCTCGGTTCATGTGTTAACCGTACGTGTATCACACACACAGAATAATACATGTGCACGAGGGTACAGGATTCTCGAAAGAACCTGAAGAGTCGGAACTCTCAGTAAAAGCGTAGGCGCGAGTACTTCCAACGACCAGTGACGTCATCAATTTTATTCCATGTCATTCCCCTAAAGAGCAGAATCTCGAAAAAATCATCCATCACTTCAATTTTCTTCAACGAGCCAAGGCAAACAAAGGAATTGTCTAATTTTTATATCATTTTCGTTAAGAACTTCAAGTTTGTATTTTTGTCTCGTTAAGGTACACGGAGAATCAAATTTACGAAAAGTTTTTTATTCTATTTTTACAGAGTTGATTTTGGAGTTTGAAGCATCTTAAAAATGTTTTTTGGCAATGTGAACTTTCTTTTTTTAGTGATCAAAGTCGTCTATTATCCCCAGGGTATCGTACTGTCTTGTTACGTCAGTGAAAAATTCGTGCGATTTCGTTTTTCCCGCAGTGCCTTTAGAATTTGGTTTCGAAATTTTTATTAAAAAGAAGAAACTATGTGATCACGTTCGCTATCAAGTCATCTTATTGTCTTTCGGAGACTTTAATAGGCGCAACAGCAAGATCTGCTTGTTTGGAAAATAGGGGCTCTTTGTTTTAAATTTAGTTTCATCGGCAGTAATGATATTAAGTTATAATTTGCATTACTTATACTGTTAAAAATGTTTGTAATTTAACTATTATATATACTACATTTCTCAACATTTTTGCTATACAAATCTAAATTTTATATAGTAAACCTGATGTCTAAATTGACACTTATGTAACCGGTTCCAGCCAAAAATGGGCTAAAAACAATACTTCTTTTTTTCAGTGTAACAAAATTACTAAACACCTATAGTAAACGTGCATTAATTTTACTAAACGTGTTACAAATCTAAATCAAATATTGTAAATTTTCCATAAGTATAGTAAATATATAACTCTCTAAATATGAATCAGCAATAGAAGTACTTTAACACACAAGCTAAATTACTTTATACATTTCTCTAGCAAAAATATAGTAAACTTACAAACATTTTTAAAACTCTTAGCTTTCTTTTCACATTCTTAAATTCACTCAAAATCGAGCTTAAAAATACCTTGTTGACTAAAATTGTTCCACGATTTTATATGAAAATATTCCCAAACCCTTTTACAATATAATTGTTGAAATAAACTAAAAACGTACAAAAAATCCCTGCTTTTTTGAACCTTGAAAATGAAATAAAAGAAATTGACTTGCAATGACTTTGAAAATTGTTTTATATTTACGTACTTAAAGCATTTTAGACCTGGGACGTGACAAAACAAATATTTTCCTAAGATGCAAGGTAGAAAGGGAAGTGGGCTCCGAAGTAGGTCGTTGCGTGCCTGCTTAAAAATCTTTCTTAACAGGGACCTGTGGAGGTATTTGACAATGAAACGGAGGGTACGGCCTATGGTCGAAGGCGGCGCGGTAGGCACCCCATAAGAAAACAGAAGACTAGATTTAGTTTTATAACATGGGGACCAACCAAAACCTGTGCCAGGCCCTTGAAGGGAGAAGCATCCATAAACTTATTTCAGATTTAGACCTGAGGCTTAGAGGGTTCGAAGGTTTCCTTTTTGCAGGGACGGGCAGGTGCGAATCCATTTCTATAGCTCAGTAACGGTTTTCCGAAAATCCTCAGACCAAGCAATATAACCGCCACTTCTCGAAAATTCTTTGCAAGAAAATCGGTTTACAACCGAGACTTCCTTTTCTTTACTTTGTTTGCACCACTAATTGTCGGCACTTTATGCTTCAAATGCGCAAAAGCTCTCATTTTTTGCTGGCCTTTTTTGTATTATTCACATTGTGTTTTTTTAATTTATTGGAACTAGGCAAGAAAGGCTGTATTGCGAGGAAATGATTTGTGGAATCAAGAAAAATAGATTTTTGAATATATTTTGACCTCGATTTCGATAGTCTCCTATTGGGAAAATAAGATTCTGAATTTTGTTTGAATAGAAATTGTCAAACATTTTTACCTTAAAAACCATGAATCAGTAAAAGCAAAGTTTTAAACTGCTAGCATTTTAAGCCGTTTATACGTTAAAACCAAAATGACTGAAAAATAGTACATTTTTGAGCTGAAAATAAGGAGACGGTTTTTGGTCTTAAAACTAAACTCGCGATGATCTGAAAGTAAGACTTCCTTTTTATAGTGTATTTACTTGACTATTTTCGGCTCTAGAAAATGAATCGCCCATTTTAAATCATAATAAAAGAACTCAAAAGAAAAATTTAACGGAAAGTTATGAAATAAAAAATGTTACGAGGTATTAGATATGAAAAAACCCGAAAAGGGTATACTTAGGGGAACCAAAATATGAAATAAAAATTGAATTTTAAATTGACTACAAATGCTACATGTATATTATATTCTTGAGTAAAGAAATGTAGTCCTAATTTTCGATACAAAAATAACATTTTGAAAGTAGTTCTACAGGTCTTAGCTACGAGACACTAATACGATTCAGCTTCTATAAAACATTCGATTGTTTCAAGCAGTTTTTAGGTTTATAGGTCAAATGTAAATAAATGTGAAGTTTTAATGACAGTTTAAAGCATTATAAACAATTAGATTAGTGATCGCTTATTCGTATAAAGTTCTATTAACCGATGAAGGATTTTCTTCAGTAAATTATATTGTACGAAAATCAAGGTAAGTTTCATAAATTAGATGAAAAATTATGTTAATTTCATAATTATTTTTGCTTTCTAATAATAAAGAAATATTTATCATTTGAATTTTAATAAAAAGACAAATAAAGAACTTATGATAAAAAAAATTGTTTCGCGAAAATGAAAAATCAGATTAATTTTAATAATTTAAAATCTAATGAGGCTAATATAAAGAATTTCACATATGTATGTAGATTTTTAAAAAATGGTTCGTGAATTTTCTCAAATTGGAACAACCTTTGTATCTAATACTCGGGAGAAAAAATTGAATTATAATAAGTAATAATATTATGGTGGACCCAGTTTCCGTCCACTTTTACAAATTTCCCATATTATAATGTAAATTAACTTATTAAATTATTGCATTAACGTAGAATAGTGGTTAACGTAGAATTAATTTAGTTCGTTGACGTAAAAACATTGAAGCAAATCAATTAAGGGCATGTGATGGAAAATGACGTAGGTGGTCACGTGACCCACAAAGTAAATTTTTTCCGCCGTTTTACTCTTAAAATAATAAACATATCCTTATGAAAATTGGCACACATTCATAAAATATCGACAGAATGGTCTGTCTGGTATGGATTTATTAATAATTTTGTTCAAAAGTTATTTTATAAAATATCATGTTACACTTAATTGATTTTTCAGAATTTTGTAGAATAACTTTTGAACAAAATTATTAATAAATCCATACCAGACAGACAATTCTGACGATATTTTATGTAATTTCCATAAGGATATGTTTATTATTTTAAGAGTAAAACGGCGGAAAAAATTTACTTTGTAGGTCACGTGACCACCTACGTCATTTTCTATCATATGCCCTTCATTATGAAAGTTACAATCGAAATTAAAATGGACGAAAACTGGTCCCTAGGTCGCCTTAGGTGAACGGAAACTGGGTCAACCACGGTAATAATAATATAATAAATAATAATATAATGAATAATAATATAATAAATAATATAATAATATAATAATATAATAAATAATATAATAATATAATAAATAATAATATAATATAATAAATAATAATAAAATAAATAATAAAATATAATAATTTCCAAAAATTAATTAACTTCTAATTCACTTTTAATTCTAATAATTCTAATGTAATTCTAGTTTCAAACAAAGAGTTTCGTCCAATATTCTTAAAATTTAGAAATGATTTGAGATTTTAAGAATACAAGGATTTAAAAATCTCTCGCTTAGGTGTTAGAATTGCCACTTATGAGTTTATAATCTAAGATTTCTTAATTTTCTTTTTCCTTAAATAGCTTTATTTTTAGAGCCAAAGTGTGCCTAGTGTAGCCTAAATCTTAATTTACTAACTTGTGTAAGAATTTCAACGTGATTTTGTTTTTTAAAAATTATTCAAGATTTAAAAAATATCTTACAAGAGTTTTCAAAAAGAACATTCAAATAATATAATTTGAACAAAGTTCAAAAAGAACAATTAATTTTGTTAAGTTTGTGATTTTATTGAAGAACAAATTTGGTCGCTTTTGTAATTGGAATTCTTACAAAAAAAAAAAAAAAAAAACTTTAGCGTTCAGTTGAAAAATGTCTAGGTAAATCAAGAACATTTTTTTTATTTATTTTCCTATATTATGACGTAAATATTATTTCGTTACTTTCTATTATTTTTAATCAATTATATATTATTATTGAATATATTATTGAATATATTATTGAATATATCATTACTGAATATATTATTGAATATATTATTATTGAATATACTACAACTGAATATATTATTCTTCAATCATAAATACATTGTTGGTTAATTATAGATAAACTATTGGCCAATTAGGGAAATATTATTGATCAATTAAGCATATTATTCTGTTACTGACGGTATTATTAAGTATATTTTTCACTTTCAACAAAATTTCATGGTATAGGACTCTTCTGCTTGTAACATATTACACGTATTTTCCCATAAATCTCACTTTTTCTGTATACTTAAAATTTAAACATAGGTCATTCATACATTTATGCGTCGCGAATATTATTACAAAGCTAAAACGTGTTTGAGTACGTGATATTGCACGGAATTGCGTGAATGAGATTTTGCATGCGTATCAGGAGACCCTACGGCCTGAGGTCCCGGATCTTGAAGGTCAGAAACTTCAGAGCCCGAATACTTGACTCATGTGAACGGATCTCAACTCAAGATACATTAATTTTTTCGTTAAAATTATAAAACCGCATTTTTATAGAGTCAAGAGCCTAACGTCTACGTGACTTAACATCATTTTACCAATCATGCTATTTCGCACATACTGCGCATAATACAAAAAATTTGATATACATTATCCTCAAGAACAAAGAAATGCATAGTATTTATAAGCAAAAACTTATGTGCAAATGTACATTTCTTTAGTAATGAAGAAATTAAAATTTAATTTAAAATGAAATTTAAATTTACTTTAAAGTGAAATTTAAATTTACTTTAAAATAAAATTTAATTTAAAATTAAATTTAAATTTACTTTAAAATAAAATTGAAAATTTCTAATTACATTAATTTCATCACGTTCACGATGCTTCGACCACGGTTATTGCTCAAAGACTAAATCACAAGTTTTTCAGTATTTAATGCTATTAAGTAATTATATACTTATAGTTGAGTAGTTTTGTTGATAATTTGGGCAAATCTCATTTTTAAGGTTTTAGAAATTTACACCACGGTTCTCAATATTGCTCAGAGACCAAATTATAACCTCTTAAAGTATCAATGTATTCTAAATTTTCCTTTACCTTTACAAAGCGAAATAGACGACACGGATTAGCAGCCATATAGTAACTTACATCATCCTGATGATAGTCTTGATGACCTGAAAAAATAAAAACAACTACTATATTTCCATAAAATCAACCCGAAACTGGTGAAATCAATAAATAATTTGTTTCAATAAGGTCTACAAAAAAGTTTTTCTACATTTGCTTCAATAAGTTAATAGTTGCTATATACTGATGCCAATCATTGGCATCTTGATCAATATTAATTACATATAATTCGACAGCATCTATTACTATCTTTTTCTCTGTTTCAATTATTTAAATTCCTTTATTTGTTTGGATAATAAAAATTGTACCGATGATTGACGAGACGCGAATATTATTAAATTATTATTTATTATTATTTTTTTGGCCAGTTCGCGTGTTAAAATTTCTTCTCAATTAATTAGGTAAATGAATTTGCACCTAGTTTTGTGACGACGTTAAGAGCTGATGCCCTTCGACTTCCGGCGGATGTACGTCGTCCTTGCCCCGACGCTTCTCTGGTTTTCCTTGTGCACACCTGACTTTTATTAATAATTTTAAGTGCGACCTCCAATTCACAAAGTCTCGAGACTGATATGAAGGCAATTTAAAATTTCTCGAGGCACTTTGCATTTAATTCGAACAATTAATTTCCCAAGGGATACCTTGGGCTAGTATCTGTATGCAATAATTTTATTATCCTCAAATTGATAAGTGGAATTTATTTTACGAGTTTTTCAATATGCAATCTGACAGACATTGCTCCTTTTGAATACCGCAACTAAATCGAAGCCAGACTCGTAAAAATATCATTTCAAAATAATGCAAAAAGAAATAACACTCGTTTTATAAAATCTCAATAAAATGTAAATGCCAAGTATTCTTTACTTTCCAATTAATCTTAATCTTTTGAAATAGTGGATAGAGCTTGAATTTTATGTGCAACGTTTTTATTTCTTGCACAAAGTAATCCAACTTCACTACATTCTGTGCATTAAAGTTATATATAGTTAAATGTATATTTGCATTAAATATTTGCATTAAATATTTGCATTAAATATTTGCATTAAATATAATACTATAGTAATGCAAAAAATAATCCAACTTCACTACATTCTATGTATTAAAGTTATATATAGTTTAATCGAAATGTCAGTAAATTAAGAATTTAAAGAACATTTATATATCATTTTATTTAACAACCTTATCAGAGGATTTAGGAATAAAATAAATTGCAATCGCGTTTATGAAATAAACTATATATCTTATCTAATCTGTATAAATTGCCAATCAATGTCAATCACTTGATTCATGTTTATCTGTTTAGGAAAGTTGTTTCCAGAACGAGAGAAGATTTGTTTTAAAAAGTAAATTAACGAGATTAGTTCCTCTACAGCTTCCGGAAAAAATGAAAGAAGAAAGTGTTTCGCATAGAACAACGGTGTTAATCGATTAGTCTCATGGTTCGTTAATCCTTACTGAAATCTTTAACAACTTGGTCGTTTACTTACTGAAAAGAAAATGTTTGATTAAATCCAGCTTAGCTCATCGATTCATCATTCCCTGTCACCATTTTTACAAATAGTCCGCAATTATAAGATAAGCCTAATTACTTACTAAATGGCATAATTTCTCTTAAAATTTACTGACACACTTTTTCGGTATCTTAACCTTCTTGCTATTTCCACTTTATAAAGATTGCAATTTGGCAATCGGAATTTAAAAATGTAGTGCAAATATATAGCAAGAAGGTAAATCATGCAGAATTATTTTGACCCCAAAAAAGGATTGAAATGACGTAATTTTTACATCATTTGACGTAAAATGTAATTTTATCCATTTTTTGGTTCAAAATAACTGTATATGATTTACTGCGAAAATGCTAAGATATGGCAATAATATCTTTTTATCTGTAACGTACTGGCCAGTACCAGTAGTCGGCCATTCATTTATTTTCCGTTAAAACTAAATTGTTAAACTGTTTCAAATTGAGTAGTAAAATAAAGTTATTTTTACTACATGATAACAATTTTAAAAGACAACAACAACAATTTGATAACAATTTACAATAACTTAAGAGTTGTAACGTTTCAAAAGTGGTGGTCGAACTTAGATTCAGTGGCCGACTACTGTCTTTTATACACCAGGCTGAAGTCCTTTTAATTTTTTAAAATTATCTATTAAAATTATATTATTTGGACATTATATGTATTTTAAAAAACTATAAAACTCACTTTGAGTGTACATAAAGGTATATAAAATGTCCAAGAAATATAATTTTGGTGATAATTCTTAAAAAACATTTTTTCGTTGATAAAACGTTGTGGCCACAACGTTTTATCAACGAAAAATGTTATACCCTATATCAAATTATCCCTCTTTTGGAACAAAATTTCATGTATCTGAGTTACCATGAAAAATTTCTCATAATTGAAATAATTCTTAACAAAATTCGTCTAATTGTTGCATTATTAACAACATAATTCCAAGCTGCACATGAAGAATTTCGAGAATTTTCATGCTCCGAAGAAAGAACACCTTTATTCTTTTCAAATTCTTGATGCACGGCTTTATAAAAGGACAAAAAAGTTTTTCCTGCCAGGAAAAAAATTTAATGATTCGTATCGTGTGTTGATTGGTTGAAAGAGATCACCCAGTATAGAGAGTTTGAGGCATGAGGCCCAACCGAAAGAAGCACGGTGGGACTCGTAAAATAGTAATAGGAGACTCGCGATACACACAAGAGACGCTCAAGGCAGAAAGTGGGAGAGACAAATGAAAAGAAGAATAAAAAAAGGGTTAGATGGGACAGGGGCGACTGAGTAGGGGGAATCCTCCCCCTCCATGCCATCAATATGAGATTAATCCTTTCTTGAAGAAAATATATTTTCATTTATAATAACCGAGAAGGGAATCAAGCATAAAAATCCGAATCATTCCCTCCCCTTCTTCTACTTTATTCTCTTTTTTTTTCATGGTCCAGGATCACGAGACCACGTAACGTTTTTCCAAATCATTATATAGACCCCTTGAGCCTATCTCTCAAGGCCGGCCCTGGAAAGAGAGAGAAAGAGACAGAGGGGTTTGGGTCATTGGTTGTTCGTTGCGTTCAACGTATGGGAATCGTTATGGCCGACTATAGTCGTTGGAATGCGTCCTTTTTTTCTTTTTGTGTCTCTCTATATACCTGGCGGTCCGCTCAGCATCAGCTCAGCCTCCACAGGTAAACCCTGCTCGGAGGACCGGTAGAGTAGAGAGAGAGATAAGGCCCACACTGTGAGAGAGAGCGAGATGAGGCCCAGCAGGCGGGATAAAGTTAGACGTTACGAGAAGGGAGAAAGAGAGGAACCAAAGAAACGAGACGATCTCTGATGGGCGACTTTCGGACATTTATTATAAAGAAACTTTCAGTCCAAGAGTCTAAAGTTGCTCTCGGATTTTGCAAAATTTTTACAATCAATTACTTTTTACAATTTCATTCCTGAAATTGTCAATTTATCAAGAAAATGTACTGCTAGGAAAAAATCTGCAGCTGCCTGTAGTTATGTTAATTAGAAAAACTGTATAGGATTGATACTAAAATGGATTGTTGAACATATAGATAAAAGTGCCGCGAACTCAGAAGTAGAGGTTATGTGTCAGCTTATTGCAGTGCTTGTGCGCATGCTCAGGTACACTACAGCTGTATGTGCAGTTCCTACAGGCTGTGGTATTTTATGTTGCTAATTTACAATAGTAGAAGCAACTGCAGCATTTTTTCCGTGTGAAAATGTGATAACTGCAATTAACAACTCTGATTATCAAAACTATAAATTTTGTTGGTTATGTCTAAATGTTTCCAAATTAAAAATTCTTTGTAAATAAAATTTTTTTTCATAAGTTTAACATTGATGGAATGAAATCAAGGATACCCGAAATCAAAGTGTATGTAAACTTGGTTTTATAATATTAAATTAATTTTACACAGATTTTTCCCGAATTCTGTAATAAATACGATTTTGCATAAAAAAAAACTTTTTTTATTGAATCATTGACTAAAATGTTAGATAATACGCAGGAACTGTGTTTCACGGAGTTTGGAAGCCATTAGAGTGTGACGATTTAAAAATTCTGTTAATCCATTTTTACGACTTGAGTAACATAATATTTGAATTATTTTTATAACTAGACTAAAAGCAATTTTTAATATAGTAGTCAAGAATATTTTTCAGTTAATGAGACATGGTTCTATTTTCTTGTCATTACTTTACATCTTTCTTCTAAAGCTTTTTAAAATAAACTGCTTTTTAAATTTACAACAGAAAGTTATAAACTAAGTAGTTCCCTTTATTACACAAGTTTCAACATATCTGTGGAAACATTTGTAAACTGTTGAATAATTTAAAAATTATAATGTATAACAAATAATAATAATGTACACCCAGGAAAATGGAATATTTGCCTCAGAACCAACTAACTTATTTATTTGTTCCAAATAAATTTTATTTGATTTAAATAAAAATTTATTTGATTTAAATAAAAATTTATTTGATTTAAATAAAAATTTATTTGATTCAAATAAAGACGTTATTTCTGCCAAAACAAATATATAATTTAGTTGGTTCTGAGACAAATATACGGTTATTTGTTTCAAATAAATTATATTGAATTCAAATAAATCTTTTCTCTGGGTGTACTTATAATGCAAACAGACTTTAAATAAAAGTGTTTTTTGTTTGCAAGCAGATTCTAAATAAATTTTTTTTTTGAAAGCAGACTCTAAATAAAAGTTTTTTCTGTTTGCAATCAGACTCTAAATAAAAGTTTTTTCTGTTTGCAAACAGACTTTAAATACACCCAGAGAAAAGATTTATTTGAATTCAATATAATTTATTTGAAACAAATAACCGTATATTTGTCTCAGAACCAATTAAATTATTTATTTGGCAGACTTTAAATAAATATTTTATTTGGCAGAAATAAAATTTATTTAGAACAAATAAATAAGTTAGTTGGTTCTGAGACAAATATACCATTTCTCTGGGTGTACAAACGTTTTTTGCTATCAAAGACAGTAAGGAATAAAAAACGTATAATATGTTAATAAAAATATTAATCACAACAATAACGGGTCCAGATTTATATTTATTAATTCAAAATAAAATGTTATTTGTATTGTTATTTAATAATAATCAGAGATAATAATAACCCAGAGAAATAATCAATTTCTCTGGATGCAATATTTGTGTCGAAGAAAGGGACCTTAGAAGCAATCGATTATAGGTTATATTTGAAGATGGATTTGATTGAAGATTCGTTTTTAATTTTTTGCAACCAAAAGGAGTTTTTTTTGGGTATAATTTTGGGTATAATTCATGGGTATACAAGGAAGTGTTTTCAACTGCAAATAATTAAAAAGGATGCTTTAATCAAGTTAAAACTATCATCAAACATAACCTACAACTTTTTCCTTCTTAGGTCCCTTTCTTACCTGAATTGGCCATACCCAGGCCAGAAAATCAAAGAAGGAGGTCCCTTTTTTCGGAACGCATCACTTATATATAAACAATTATATATGTAAACTATTATTAATATATGCAATAATTGCCGTTTACACGGAGAAAAATTGCAAGTGAAATTCACATAATTTAGTTAAGTAAAATCTCCCTAACATCACTTAAGTAATATTTACCTAACTTTTTAAGTAAAATTAACCTAAAACGTTAAGTAATATATTCTGAAAAAATAGTTAAATTGGGTCGGTTGAAAGTAACCGAAACACTGCTAATATAGCATATGCAAACTTCTGTTGATTAAATTTAGCTGAATAACACGTTTTCATATAATCATCAGTTGTTTATAAGTAACCGTTTTACTTGGTTAAATTCAGCAACTAAGTTTGCAGGTGTTGTATTAACAGAGTCGTTTTCTCTGCGTATAATTTACCTAACCTATTACACCCAGAGAAATGGTATATTTGTCTCAGAACTAACTAAATTATTCATTTGTTCCAAATAAATTTTATTTGGTTCTAATAAAAATTTATTTGATTCAAATACAAATTTTATTTCTGCCAAATAGAATATTTATTTAAAACATAAAACAAATAAATAATTTAATTGGTTCTGAGACAAATATACGGTTATTTGTTACAAATAAATTATATTGAATTCAAATAAATCTTTTCTCTGGGTGTAGGTAAACTTTACTTAACTTTTTAAGCAGATTCTACTTAAGTACTTAAGTAATTTTTACTTAAGTATTCTTACTTAAGTATTCTTATTCAAGTATTCTTATTCAAGTGTTCTTATTCAAGTATTCTTATTCAAGTATTCTTACTCACGTATTCTTACTCAAGTATTCTTACTCAAGTATTCTTACTCAAGTATTCTTACTCAAGTATTCTTACTCAAGTATTCTTACTCAACTGTTTAAGTAGTTTTTACCAAAGTTTTAGGTTAATTTCACTTGCAATTTTTCTCCGTGTACATGTGAAGAAAAAAATGTCATCAAATTTATCAAAATAAGTTGCTTAAAATCCGTAATTAATTATTTATTTATAAATCTAGAAAAGATGCAAATTTCATCTTTCGTTTGACAATTTTATATTTAATTGCAAAAAAAACATATCGAAAAAACGATAAACGATAACGATAAAAACCGATAAAATATATCAAAAAAGAACATACAAAAAAGTAAAATTCATGCAATCTCTAAAATCTCTGCTCTCTTTTCTAACATTATCTATTTCTCATTTCGAAGTAAAAGTAAATTCATGGAAAAAGAATCTTGCAGGATAAAGGTCAAGTTTGAAAAAAACCATTAACTCTCCCTCATAGAGAAGTGTCTTACATAAGACCCTGCAATTTCCCTTTCCCATAACGCAACAGTCCCATAAAATGCGTGCCTTCTTCAAATACATTTTTGCACATCTTGACACTATCATTGCTCCCCTAAACAAAATCCCGTTATCACGCAATTTCCATTTTTTTAAAAAAAAAGCCAAAATAATTTTTATCGGAAAAATTGCAGTGAGAGATGGAAATTGAAGCGAAGCTACATCATTTTAATCGAGGTTTTCGTACCTACGTGGTACACGGTTCGTTCGAATCAGTGACGTAGAATCGTCGATTTGAACGGGCCAATCAGCGTCTAGAATATTGAAAATGGTGGGACAAAAGGGGAAAGCGGGAGGGGGGCACTAGAAAGGTGTGTGCGACCCCCGATGTGGGGAGCGGGGCCAGTTTCTCAGTGAGTGCGGTAGTGATCTCATCTCGGACCGCGCCAGGTGTAAGTGTGCCCCACTCCGAAAAACCTTCGGCAAAGTGAAAATGCACGAAATTTTCATCTTTTCCTTTCCGCATTTACAACAGGTAAGATTTTGTCAAATTAATTAACTTTTTTCTGTAAAAGAAATTTTTTTTTTCAGAATTTCTACATTTACTCCTTTTTTTTCTTGTTTCAATCTGTGCAGAAAATTTATTCAAAAATTTTATTCAGTATTCAGCAAATATCGTCAGTACGCGATGAAAATCTTAAGTGAATCATCAACAGTCATTGATCGTCTTGTTCACGTCTTTCTTTCATTTTGTAAGTTTCCATTATGAAATTTCAGTTGAAAAATAATTTTCGTCTGCCCACTTGTTGCTTTTTTTATGTCTACTTTTTTTGTATTTTCGACTTTTACTTCCACTTTATTTACATTTACATTTTACTTTTTTGTGCTTTCAATAATTGAATCAAGAAAATCTTTATTCAATATTGGTTTATTTTTTGATCCATTTTTTGATTTACCATCGTTTGTTTTATCAAATACTTGTGTTTGATGTATTGGTGAAAAATATTTAATTTACAGAAAAAAGAAACTTTTGGTAAATTTTATTGAGCATGATTCAAATGTATGATAATTTTATTAATTTTCTCGTGCTATAATTCAACTTTTTGCAATAAAGTGTTTTTATAGCTTAGGATCTGAATTTCATTACTCTCGGAAATAATTTATTTCCAGTCGTTCCACTAGAATTTTCTTTATGCATTTATAAAAGAGCAGAATAATCAAGGAAGAAATAGAATGAGTAGAAAATAAAATCAGCTAAGAGCGATAAAAAGAGAAATAATTACTATTAGACAAATAGCTCCTGAATGGAAATTAAATTAAGATGCGAAAGAGCACCTGTTTTTTTACAATTGACATTTTTTTGAGTTAACGATTTAATATGTGAGATTGTGTATAAGGAACGAGAGATAAAAAACTTGTAATTTATTTTTAACTCGAGTAGTTTTCATTTCTGCTATTGACAATGTAATCAAAAGTTGAGCGAAAAATAAGATACGTCCAAGAATAAACGGTTTAGTTTATCAATTTCTTTTTTTTTCGTAATACTCTGCAACTTCAATTCCTTTTCTTTTCCCACTCTTTTATACTTGAACTTCGTATCCACTTCGACCAACAAAAGGGTCACTTTTATGGGGAGCTATAACAATCCTCTAAATTTAGAATTTTTCTAAACGAACAGAAGGTATAAAAATAAAAAAATGGACGACAAAAAAATAAAATTTAAAGAAAAATGTGCAACCGTTTTTAATTATTTCGATTTTTTTGAATTGGCTAAAAGTCCATTGATTCAAATTGAAAAAAATTAATTCAAATTAGTAAAAACGAATTAGTAATTTAAATTTGTAAAATGCTACCTCGAATGCTATTTAAATTAGCAAAATAAGTTGATTAAATTAGTAAAAAAATTAGTAAAAAAAATTAGTGAAAAACTATTAATTTAAATTAGTAAAGTAGAATTTGTAGAGAACTACTAATTTAAATTAGTAAAGTAGAAATTGTAAAAAGAACTACCCATTAAAATTAGCAAATGGAATTCTGTAAAAAACTACTCATTAGGTTAGCAAAATAAATTCAAATTGGTAAAATAATTTAAAGTTGGCAAAATAAATTCAAATTGGCAAAATAAATTCAAATTGGCAAAATAAATTCAAGTTGGCAAAATAAATTCAGATTAGCAAAATAAATTCAAATTAGTAAAAAACTACTAATTGAAATCGGTAAAAAAACTATAATAAATTCAAATTCGAAAAAACTACTAATTCAAATCAGTAAAAAACTATATTAATTGATAGTAATAAATAAAATAAAAACAAATAAATTCAAACTACTAAAAAACTGTTAATTCAAATAAATGAAAAATTCTATTAAATTGAGTTAACAAAATTTGAATTTTTTTAGTAATTAAAATTAGCAAAAAGTCTTCTATAATAGAATTTCGTAAGAAATCTATTTAAAAGTAACAAACCAAAATCTGCTAATGCAAACTAGTGGATTTCTTTAATCGTTAAAAATAAATAAAAATTTCTACAAACTTCTGAAACTCCAGTATTTTTTGTAAAAATTTGTTTAACTGAAGTTTTAGCTATAAAAGTAAAAAAAAGTTATAAAGTTTTTAACCTATAAAAGTTAGTAAAAATCATTTTTTGATAAACATTTAGCACAAAAGAACTTATAAAAAGTGCAATAGAAACATACCAATTTCTAGATTTTATTTATTACTAAAAATTAGTAAAAAATTGTATTTCCATGGTTTTAATATTTGTCTGAAAATTAGTGGAAATTTTTATTATAAATTTAAATTATCGGTCTTTTCACTAATTCAATTTTGCACAGAGAAAGGAATCTTAAACATAAATCATTTTTAATTACAGTGTGTAAAACTATTTTCATATGAAACAGTCATAAAAAATGTAATTAAATTTACATTTCAATAGGTGTAAAATTGAATCTCAAATTTTCATTCTAAATTTAATAAACCTATAGATAAAATCGATGATACTATTTTCTTTAACATAAATTGAATTGAAGATGAAATTTAAAGTAGATTACGTGTATAAATAATTTTAAAAAACAGCTCCATTATATCGACAGTTTCTATAATTTTTCCCATTCTATTGCACAAATATTAAAAACAGAAATTTCTACAATTCTAAAGAATCGTAGAAACAACATTTGAAAGTATCAAATTGATAGAAAAAGTACCAAATTGATATGAAAAGTACCAAATTGGTATGAAAAGTACCAAATTGGTATAAAAAGTATCATATTGATATGAAAAGTATCATATTGATATGAAAAGTATCAAATTGATATGAAAAGTCTCAAAATGATATAGGAAAAGTATCAAAATGATAGGAAAAGTATCAAAATGATAGGAGAAGTATCAAAATGATAGGAGAAGTATCAAAGTGATATCAAAAGTTTCAAATTGATCAATATTTTATAATCAATTTGATACTTTTGACATCAAATTCATACTTGTAGGTACCAACTAAATACTTTCAAATAAAATGTACAATGATTATTTTCATACTTTATAATTACTGCTATTATAATGACTATATTAGTATTAATATTATATAAATTATTTTTGTTATTACTATCAATAAATTCTAAATTATTCTTGTTATTATTATTCTTATTATTATTATTATTATTGATTCATTTCCTCTAGATTGCTTTACCCTTGATAATAATAATTTGTTCATATAAAAAATTCTTTGAAATATAGCACTATAGTTTTTCAACCTTCTTTAAAAAAGATTTTTAAATACAAAATTTTATAAACATTAAAACTTTAACAGTACTCAAAAATGAGATTGTAAAAGGATTTTTTGAGTATATCTATCGTTAATTATTAATATTATACCAGAGACAAACTACATATATTAACTCAAGGAATTATGGTTAAGAATTTTTTTAAATAAACACTTGTTATAACATTTTATACTTTTAACAAAATAGATAAATATTGTTAACATTATCAAGAACCACAATACGATTGTTAATATGTAAAATATTGTTTATATTTTAGAAAATATACTTGTCACTGACGAGGGCCAACATCAATGGCCGAAAC
The DNA here is from genome assembly GCA_011057455.1 of Ganaspis sp. Gsp50. Classification (NCBI taxonomy): domain Eukaryota; kingdom Metazoa; phylum Arthropoda; class Insecta; order Hymenoptera; family Figitidae; genus Ganaspis; species Ganaspis sp. Gsp50. The sequence continues at coordinate 11 of WNHD01006147.1, read as the reverse complement.
GTATGACTAAA
>WNHD01006144.1:6283-18488 GCA_011057455.1 Ganaspis sp. Gsp50 | reverse complement strand
TACTTATAAATACTTAAAATTACTTTAAAATATTTCCAAATACTTCCCAATAATTCAAAATATTTTAAAATACTTGAAAATATCTAAAAATACTTAAAAGACTTTAAAATATTTCAAAATACTTGGAACTATTTTAAAATACTTCAGTTTACTTAAAAATACTTAAAATTACTTCAAAATATTCCCAAATACTTCCCAATAATTCAAAATATTTTTAAATAATTGAAAATATCTAAAAATATTTAAAACTCTTTAAAATATTTCAAAATACTTGAAACTATTTTAAAATACTTCAGTTTACTTAAAATTACTTCAAAATATTCAAAAATACTTAAAACTACTTTAAAATACTTCAGACAACTGTATAATACTTCAAAATATTTAAAAATACTTTAAATTACTTTAAAATACTTCAAAATATTTAAAAATATTTTAAATTACTTTAAAATACTTCAAAATATTTAAAAATACTTTAAATTACTTTTAAATAATTTAAAATATTTTCAAATATTTCAAAACACTTAGAAATATTTAAAAACATTAAAAAATAAATCAAAATATTTAAATATACTAAAAATTACTTTAAAATATTTTAAAAACCTTTTTATTCAAAATACTTAAAAATATGTACTTCAAAATATTTAACAATACTTGAAAATAATTCAAAGTATTTAAAAATATTAATATTTTAAGTAGTTTTAAGTACTTTGAACTATTTTGAAGTATCTATAAATATTTTGAATTATTTTTAAATATTTTGAAGTTTTTTAAAGTATCATTAAGTAATATTTTATTTTATTTTTATTTTTTTTATTTTTAGAAATACATACCTATACTATAAAGGATTTCAAGTTTTTTTTTATTTTATTTATTTTTTATTTGATAATTATAACAGTATTTTGAAGTATTTTAAAGTATTTTAAAATAATTTTAAGTAGATTTAAATATTTTTAAGCATTTTGAAGTGTTTTTAAATATTTTGAAACATATTGAAGTGTTTTTAAAGATTTTAAAATATTTTGAAATATTTTAAAGTATTTTGAGGTATTGGGAAGTATTTGGAATTATTTATAAGTAATTTTAAGTATTTTAATATATTTTGATGTATTTTGAAGTATTTTAAAGCATTTTAAAGTAATTTTAAGTAAATTTAAATATTTTTAAACATTTTTAAGTGTCTTTAAATATTTTAAAGTATATTCAAGTGTTTTAAAAAATTAGTTTTTCAAAATGTTTTAAAAGGATTTAAAATACTTAAAATGCTTAAAATGGTTTTAATATTTAAAATAATGGCCTTGAGTAATTTAAATTCTATAGAAAATTACTTTTGCAATAACCCTAAGAGCATTAATAAAAAAAGTTTCATTTTTTCAAAAGTAATTCAAATTCTTACCTGTTCTTACAAAATATTGAAAAATTCATTTTTTTGCATATGCACACACACACGCACACCTGCAAAATATAATGGAAATTTTTCTATTTTTCTCATGGAGATCATGGGAAATTCATTGAATGACAGGAATTCAATTTTGTATTTTTTAATTAATAGCAAGAGATTAATTAACGTTTTTAAAATTTTTGAATATTATTATGTTATTCTTTTTTTTCTTCATTTCAAAATCCCCTTTTTTAAAATTGAAAATCCCCTTTTGCATCTAAAATTGAACGAAAAAACGACTGTGATCCCTGTTATAAGTAACCATTTTACTCGGTTAAATTCAGCAACCAAGTTTGCAGGTGTATATTAACAAATTCGTTTTCTCATTGTACTATTTTTATTATTTTACATCTCAATCGATCAAATTCTACCAAACATCAGTAAATAAATCTACTAATTTTTAGCACAATTTCGATGATTGTAGACGATTCAATTAATCGAATTAGCTACAAAAATGAGTAGTCACATCTGTGTATTTTTAATACAGTTTTTTCTAGCAATGTAGCACTGTTTACATGTTGAATATCAAGCATTGTTATTATAATTCATTGCTTAATCTTATCATCTTAAACGTAAGTACGTACTTTTGAGTGCGAGGAAGCCACCTGTATCTTTTGGGTTTTATGTGCAGCTCTCAGTATTAATAATATTCATGTAGAAAATTAGCAGCTCGGCTATAAAAGCGGGAAAGGCAATGAGAGAAGCCGGAGGCAAGGTGCTTGGGAGTTAAGCACCATGGCAAGCAGGTGAGAGTGTCTCTGTTGTATGCATCTACTGCCCGCGGGGGTGTTAAATGAGATCCGCAGAAGAATAAGAGGTCAGTCAGGTGCAGGAATATGAATTAGAGAAGTTGCTGCTCAAGCACGTGCGGCCAAAAACCGCGCTTCCTTCCTCTTTAAAAAATCGTATTGTGGGTGGCATATGATTTTTTGCGCCCGAGGGGCCAGCTGCATTCTCTTGTTTACGCTTCTTGAGTCATGTCGATTAATCTTGGTTATCGACAGTTCAAAAAAAGAAATTTAACACTTATTTTATTCACTTTTATTCTTTTAAGCGAATTTAACACTTATTTTATTCACTTTTATTCTTTTAAGTAAATTTAACACTTATTTTATTCACTTTTATTCTCTTAAGTGAATTTAACACTTATTTTATTCACTTTTATTCTTTTAAGTGAATTTTCACTTAAACCCTATTTGCCGCAGGTCAAATAGTAGACAATTTCATTGAAACAACATTTTAATCAAAGTTGAATCAAAAGGTAAATAAAACATTCTAAAATTAGCAAAAATTCTGATTCTGATTTAGCAAACTTTAAATTGCCAAAACTGTTTCCATGATTAGAATTTCTTTTTTTTAAAAAACAAGAACATTTGGCGCTACTTTTGTATGTAAATTTCTTTCGTCTCTTGCAGGAGTTAAAAAATCTTATAGGATTGTTAAAAGTCAAGCAATCCTGTAGGATTCTTAACAGTCAAAACGGTCTTGTAGGATTGTTAAAAGTAAAAAAATTCTCTAGGATTCTTAACAGTCAAAACGATCCTGTAGGATTGTTAAGAGTCAAATAATCCTGTAGGATTGTTGATTAATATTAATACTTTTTTATTAGGTGCTAAAAATAATTCGAGACGATGCTTTATTGTGCATAACTTTTGGCCCTAGGGGCCAGCTGGTACCGCACTTTACGTTCCTTCAGTGTACTCTATTAATTATTCCCTTTCTTGGCGCCTGTCTCTCAGACGTGTGTCTAATGCTACGCGATATATTAGGGACTCCAACACACGTGTAAAACTCTTTTTCAAATTTTTTCCCTCGAGGAAGTCACGAAAAATATCCAAGTCATAACCCACCCAGAGTCACTTGATAATTTCTATAATTTATTCATCCAACGTTTCTCAGGTCGTAAAATCAGTCAACTATAACTCATTTCCGAAAACAAACATATTTTGAGAAATCAATGAATAATGCAAATTGGGTAACATGTTTATACTGCTTTTTTTTAAACTCAAAAGTGTTAGGTTTCAGATTATAATTTTTCTGTTCTGCTAAATTGAATTATCAACAATTGAGTGCTTATTGAATTTCTGAAAAGTCATTTACAATTAGGTGCTTATTTAATTTCTGAAAAGTCACTAACAATTGAGTGCTTATTAAATTTCTGAAAAGTCACTAAAAATTAAGTGCTTATTTACTTTCTGAAAAGTTACTAACAATTAAGTGCTTATTTAATTTCTGAAAAGTCACTATCTTGGAGATACACAGAAAGAATTTGAACTCACTTTTGACGCAAGCTCAAATGCACTTAAAGTTCTGGACTTTCAAATTAACGAAAACGTCCTTTTATTTTTTTAAAAATTAAATTTGCGTATTAATGTACGTAACAAATGTTAACGTTCAATATATAACGTTTCAAAACAAGTAGCGCATTTTTTATTATAAATTTTATTCTGGGAAAGGCGAAAAGGAAACAAAATAATTCGCTCAAATGTTATTCTTGAAAAAGCGAAAAAGAAAAATAATGCGTTTAAATGTTATTTTTGAAAAAGCGAGAACGAAACAAAATAATTCGTTGAAATTAACGTTCCGAATTTTAATAGCGTCTCAAATTGAGCAATGCTAAACAGAATGTGGCGCCACCTACCTGGTTCATATTCGCTGCGGTTCAAATTGAGTTCCGTGCGCTACTCAAATTGATCGCAGGTTTTTTGTATCTAGTGCTTTCGATACTTTTTAAAACTATACGGCAGTATTTCTGTAAGAATAAAATGTGGATAGGGATTCTTTTAAAACAAAAATAAAAAATATAAAATTTGAAAGTACAAAAATATAAAAATAAGAAATATGAAACATGAAAATATAAAAATAAAAAATATGAAAATATAAAAATAAAAAATATAAAATAAACAAAAATGAGTTATTCATCATAATAATAAATAAGTTATGTCAAAGAAATACAGAATAGTTATAATAGCTATAAAAATAGATATTGTGAAAAATATTGATAAGGCCTTTCAAGTTGATTACACGTTGAAGTAAAGTTGTCATTTAGAGACTCTTAAGGGACCCATAAATAAGAAAGGCCATTTTTCCCAAATAGGATATTTTTTACCGCAATTAAATCCAAGTCGGTAAATCACTCGGATAAGATATATTATCGAGAATAAGCTTCTATAATTTAGTTGCGTGAATCGGCTATTGTCTGTGGCGGGGAATTAATTCTAATTTGGATGGTTACACAACATATTGAGCGATTATGCGCACATGCTTTTATTGGAATTGAATTTTCCCATAATTAGATTTAATACGCCAGTAAATAGCTAATGTTGATATACAGTATGCGTTATGAAGTCGCACATTTGACATCGAAACATTTTGTAAAAGAGTGCAAATCGCCTGTTTCCGCCGAGTCTTTGGACGAACGACATTAAAGCGGATGAGGTGGGGCATCCATTTATGAACCTGTTACGCCTTGACGAATGAAGCCAACTTACACCTGTAACTGCTGACCTCTTTCTCATTTTATAATTCGCCTAATTATTCTTTTGTTGTCAAGGTTTCCGAAAATTACTTATCAATTATTGTCACTTTTTGTATAACAGCGGATTTTTTGCGAACAATTTCCATCTCAACATTTCATTCTTATTTTTGTTCTTTGTAATTCTTTGTGATTCTTTGTGATTCTTTGTGATTCTTTGTAATTCTTTGCAATTCTTTGTAATTTTTTGTAATTCTTTGTAATTCTTTGCAATTCTTTGTAATTCTTTGTGATTCTTTGTAATTCTTTGCAATTCTTTGCAATTCTTTGTAATTCTTTGTAATTCTTTGCAATTCTTTGTGATTCTTTGTGATTCATGTTTCATTCTTATTTGATTTATTTTAATTATTGTGATTTACAAATGTTTGGTTAATGAACCTTATCTGAATGCGAACAATTCTAAACATTCTGGGATGCAAAGTTCAGAACATTTCGATTGTTTGTATGGTAATATTTCCTGTACAGGATAGCAATAAAAAAGTGATGTTAATTTTGTTTCGGAATTGACGGGTTTTGGTGTAAGGTAACGGAAGCGCGGAAATAAGAGAATCGCGACACGTATGGTGAGCGTGCCTGAAAAGCATATTTTTCATTGCGTTCTAAGAAATTATCGCTTATTAAGGACCATGTCTGAGACGCAATCACAACAGACGCACCATCCTTTTCTCAGTATAAAGTTAAACGTGCAACGAATTGTGAGCCGTTACTGGTAATAAATATTTCCCAAAAGTTCTAAAGGAAATGATAAAGAAAAAAGGAGAATAAAAAAAAAGAGAATAAAAAAAGAAAAAGAGAAAAAAGAATAAGAATAAGAAACAAAGTGATTAATTTCGATTCAAGGGTATGAAGGCCAAGAAACGACGATTAACCAAGAAAAGACGATTAACCAAAAAAAGACGATTAACCAAAAAAAGACGATTAACCAAGAAACGACGATTAACCAAAAAAAGACGATTAACCAAGAAGAGACGATTAACCAAAAAAAAAAAACTAACCAAGAAAAGACGATTAACCAAGAAAGAACGATTTACCAAGAAATGTCGATTAAACGACATGCGTTAATGGAACGAAAGATGAATGCGTATTTTTGAAATTGTGCAGGTTCAATTATATTTAATAACCGAGATAGTGACAGGCCTTAATTGGTAGTGCGGAGCTCGTTATATTTTCCAAGATTTATATTTCTTATAAAATGCAGCAGAACCTCTGCGGAATGTAGTCTGGAGTCTATTTGCCAAGCGCAATAAACGCGTTTCCATTAAAGTTGGCACAATCGACTCTTTTATGGTATCTCGATTCTCAAGTCGCGGTTAACTGCTACAGAATCGGTCGATGAGCGCGTTGGCAAACGTACGAGTAAATCAATGATGGCGCACCTTACATGGACGGAATATAGGAGATCCGTGTTCCGGATATACTTGGGTGTATTATGATAGTTGCGGTGGGACCTCTTTCCTGTCACGTACCACTGCATGTAACGTTCCCACCAGAATGTTCCTTTTATGAGAACGGGAAGCAAAATATCGTGTGTCCATCCATCCATCCGCACCGATATGCGAGCTTTTTATTACCGTATCACTACTCTTTATTGCGGCCAGAATATTACCTGTGCATCATCTTTAAAGTCGCCTTTTCAATTTATTGTCCACACGCGCAAAAATCACGTATTGGAAAATTTATCCTTTGACTCTGGAGCGTGATCCAAGGGTTGCATTTTACAAATATGATTGATTATACTACATTCGAATTTAGTTTATCCAACTGGAAAGTTATCTTAAGTCATTTTATTTTAAGTTTAGAAAGTCAGCTTATTTTAAGTTTGGAAAGTCATCTTATCAAAGATGACCTACACGCAAAGATTTTCAATATAATTTTCATGATAAATCAAATTGTGGAAAATCTTGCGTAAGTTGCGATTATTGATTGTGATTATATTGATACATGGAATTATTGGTAAAGCATTTGCGCAAAATTGTTGGTAGTAGGTATATTATTAGCATTATTAGCTATATTGGATTAGTTATTTAGAGTTATTGGATTAGAAATGTTTGCAGTATCAAAAGGGTATTAGGAAATGTCAACTGCGCTACATCGCACTTGACTTGACGTCTGCCTCGTTTTGAGAGCAAAGTTTGTTTTAATCTAACTTTAGTAATCTAAATTTTAAAATGATCCTTTGGGATTTAGTATGTACGTTTGCTGGCACATGAGTGTGTCGAGCACAAGTTGATGAGAACTTTATTTTAGGAATAAATTGTGGTTACAGCTTCAAGCTGGAAAGATTTACTTAATACAAGATCTGCTTTATACAAAATCTGTACTTAATACAAGATCTGCTTTATACAAAATCTGTTTTATACAAGATCTGTTTCATACAAAATCTACTTTATACAAAATCTACTTTATATAGAACTTTCGACACTGTAAAAACAAGTGTCTCAATTTAAGATGTTTTGTCCTCACTTTTGAAACGTTCAACGTCAAAAAACACGTTAAACGTTTTAAAAGTGAAAACAAAACTTTTTAAATTGAAACACTTGTTTTTACAGTGGAGATACATTCTAAAATTCCCATAGATCCGTTTCAAAGATTCGAAGTCCATTTTACAGATCGTACAATTTTTCAATTACAAACACAAGTCTTAAAAATTTGAAACATTTTGTTATCCATTTGGCAGATTTTTCAATCCTTTTATATCGAAACTTGTTTCTCGTATCTTTTATAATATCAAAAAGAAGATTTTTGATCTTATAAAAGACCAAAAGAAGAAAAGAACTTTCAAAAAGGAGATTTTTGATCTTATAAAAGATCAAAAGAAAAAAAGAATTTTCAAAAAGAAGATTTTTGATCTTATAAAAGATCAAAAGGAGAAAAAATTCTTCCAAAAGATCAAAAGGAGAAAAGAATCTTCAAAAAGAATATTTTTGATCTTATAAAAGATACGAGACAAGTTTCGATACAAAAGTACTGAAAAATCTGTTTTTCATAAAAGAGATGTGGAAACGGTTGGTAAATATTGTGTTGCAAGTGGAGGATTTGAATGAGGATTAATTAGACAAATTGAAGGGGATAGTAAAATAGGAATATGTATAACGAGTGGGATGGTCGATTGTGAAAAGGATGAACGCTTCCGCATGTGGGCTTTCACCTTTTGCAACAAAGTGTATGTATATAAGGAGGTTGGCGTAATGGCACCTGGAACAATGATGGCTCGGTTTCTAGTGCCGCGAAGTGCTTTCTGCCACAAAGACGCGCATGCATTAAGTATATATGTCAGAAACAGTGAGAACTACCAAGCTCGTAGTAGATGAGAGGATCGGATCTGATGCTATCGGTCGTACTACCCGCGGCTTCTCTTCCGCTCAAACCACCAGCCTAACGTATCGCCTCTTCCTTCTCCCCGAACTCATCCCCATAACCAAACCACATACGCCCACACGCCCACCAAGCAAAGTCTTGATGGAGTACAAACTTGATTGCGAGAGTCAACTAATTGTTACGATATCATCGTGTACCAAGCTTGTAGATCGGCAAAACTAACCGTCGCAATTTGCTTTTCTTTTCACTTTGCTCACTCTCTGTTTATCAGGTCTCTTTCTCTGGATAATCGAATTTTTCATTTTTCTGTCGTTTCGTGTTTGAGCACCAAGGTGCGTAATCTAGAAGAAGTGGTAGTTTACTATACTGCTTGTTCTTTTAGGTTGGAAAACGAAGTAGATGAAGTAGGAATAAAAGGGAAGAAGTAGAAGTAAGGGAGAAAAGTAGAAGTAGAAGTAAAAAGAAGAAGTAGAAGGAAAAATAGAAGTAGAAGTAAAAAGAAGAAGTAGAAGGAAAAATAGAAGTAGAAGTAAAAAGAAGAAGTAGAAATAAGAACGAAAAATAGAAGAAAAAGTAGGAATAGAAGGAAAAATAAAAATAGAAGTAAAAAGAAGAAGTAGAAGTAAAAAGAAAAAGTAGAAATAAGGAAAAAATAGAAGTAGAAGGAAAAATAGGAGTGGAAGTAAAAAGTAGAAGGAAAAATAGAAATAGAAGTAAAAAGAAGTAGAAATAAAAAGAAAAAGTAGAAGCAAAAGAAGAAGTAGAAATAAAAAGAAAAAGTAGAAGTAAAAGAAAAAGTAGAAGTAAAAGAAGAAGTAGAAATAAAAAGAAAAAGTAGAAGTAAAAGAAGAAGTAGAAGTAAGAAAGAAAAATACAAGTAGAGGGAAAAATAGAAGTAGAAGTAAAAAGAAAAAATAGAAATAAAAAGAAGAAGTAGAAATAAGAATGTAAAATAGAAGTAGAAGTAAAAAGAAGTAGAAGTAGAAGTAAAAATAAGAAGTAGAAGTTAAAAGAAGTAGAAATAAAAAAGAAAAATACAAGTAGAAGGAAAAATAGAAGTAGAAGTAAAAAGAAAAAGTAGAAATAAGAAAATAAATAGAAGTAGAAGGAAAAATAGAAGTAAAAGTAAAAGGTAGAAGGAAAAATATAAATAGAAGTAAAAAGAAGAAGTAAAAGTAGAAGTAAAAGAAGAAGTAGAAATAAGAAAGAAAAATACAAGTAGAGGGAAAAATAGAAGTAGAAGTAAAAAGAAAAAATAGAAATAAAAAGAAGTAGAAATAAGAATGTAAAATAGAAGTAAAAAGAAGAAGTGGAAATATGAAATAAAAATATAAGTAGAAGTAAAAAGAAGTAGAAATAAGAAAGAAAAATTGAAGTAGAAGGAAAAATAGAAGTAAAAATAAAAAGAAAAAAATAGAAGTAAAAAGTAGAAATCGAAATAAGAAAGAAAAATACAAGTAGAAAGAAAAATAGAAGTAGAAGTAAAAGTAGATGTAAAAAGAAGTAGAAGTAAAAAGAAGAAGTTGAAGTAAAAAGAAGTAGAAATAAGAAAGTAAAATAGAAGTAGAAGTAAAAAGAAGTAGAAGTAGAAGGTAAAATAGAAATAGAAGTAGAAGTAAAAAGAAGTAGAAATAAGAATGAAAAGTAGAAGTAGAAGTAGAAGGAAAAATAGAAGTACAGTAGAATTCCGATTATCCGGATTCCAATTATCCGGACGTCCGTTTATCCGGATTTTTTTTAAGTTCCAAAAAATTTTTTTTATATAATTTTTCTAAGTTTAGATATTTTTTATGGTTAAGTTCTTCAGATATTTAAATACATTTTGTAACTTTTGAGTAAATAATGATTAATTAAACTAAGTTTTGTCATTAATACAACTTATATTGACAGAAATACTCAAATAAAATTACATTTTTCAACAAAATTTTAAATTTAATCATTCTTAATTCATTGCAGAGTAAGTAAAATGATTTTAAAATTCTTATTGATGATTTATTTCTAAAAACATATAAAGCCTGGTCCCAATTGATCCGGATAATTGGAATTCTACTGTAGAAGTAAAAAGAAGTAGAAATAAAAAGAAAAATACAAGTAGAAGGAAAAATAGAAGTAGAAGTAAAAAGAAAAAGTAGAAGTAAAAAGAAGAAGAAATAAGAAAGTAAAATAGAAGTAGAAGTTAAAAGAAGTAGAAGTTAAAAGAAGTAGAAGTAAGAAAGAAAAATACAAGTAGAAGGAAAAATAGAAGTAGAAGTAAAAAGAAGAAGTAGAAGTAAGAAAGAAAAATACAAGTAGAAGGAAATATAGAAGTAGAAATAAAAAGAAGAAGTAGAAGTAAGAAAGAAAAGTAGAAGTAGTAGTATGAAAGAAAAGTAGAAATAATATAATAAAAAAGAAAAATAGAAGTAGTAGTAGGAAGAAAGAAAAGTAGAAATAGTAATAAGAAAGAAAAGTAGAAGTAGCAGTAAGAAAAAAAAGTAGAAATAGTAAGCAGAGATGTAGATAATTGCACTAATCAGCGAAAACTCATTGATTTTGAAATAATTCAAATATAAATAAGTATAAATAAATATAATCAATTTATATATTGATTACAATAATTCAAAATTTGATTCCTTAAAAATCAACGAGTTTTCGCTGTTAGAAAAATTGCCTAGCGCTGTCATGGCCCTGTATAGAATCTAGACTGCACGAGTAATTTAACATAGTAGAAGTAACATAGTAGTAACATAGTAGTAGTAGTAACTTTGATAATTCACTGTAATTAATTCTTTTTTTTTACTTAAAGGGCAATTATTTGTAAGCCCGTTCATTGCACAAATAAATGAATAAAATAAATGTCTACGTCTAGAAATGATATCAGGATTGAAAATATTTTGCAGGGAACGGATATGGGGGCGTATCTAAAGGCAAGATGCTTCGCATAATACTGACATTTATAACGTGGACATATCTACCCTTACCTGTGTAACCATCATGGTAACGTTAAGCTCGCGCGTCACGCTTATCGTGGCGTGAATGTATAATAAGCAGCAAGCCAACCAACCCCCGTGAAACGTGCGTTCACGTGTTTGATCTATGATCTTCCGCCGATCTTATCCACTTTCTGCGATGAACGCGAACCTCGCCAAACGATGCAAATTTTCAATCTTAAATTAAAATCCTGCATTTCTTATGCAACGGGTATTATTTTTAATTTATTTTCTCCTTAAACGTAAACGAGTTCGAACTAGACTTTTAATTCAAAATGGAGAAGAAACTCATTTCTGTTTATGTACAGTCAACTCTTTGAATAGTGCCACTAAATCTCTGCGAATAGTGCCACTAAAATTGTACGAATAATGCCACTAAAACTGTACGAATAGTGCCACTAAAACTGCACGAATAGTGCCACTAAAACTGTACGAATAGTGCCACTAAAACTATAGGAACAGTGCCACTAAAACTCTACGAATAGTGCCGCTTTTCTTTTGTTTTCACTCGAGCAGCTTTTGTTTCCTTTGTATTTTGTTCCAATCTGTGGCACTATTCGTCGAGTTATAACACCAGCATTGTTGTTTATGCACTTAGCACCTGCAAACTTCTGTTGATTAAATTTAGCCGAATAACATGTTTACATATAATCATCAGTTGTTTATAAGTAACCGTTTTACTCGGTTAAATTCAGCAACTAAGTTTGCAGGTGCTATATTAACAGAGTCATTTTCTCAGTGTGTAAATTTGTACTTCATACGGCACTTTTTTAATACAAAGGAATCAAAAAAGGGTCTATTATAGCGTAAAGGATTCATAGGAGGGTCTATTCCCTTGTAGAAAAATTTCGCGGCGCTAGCTAGTAGCGCTAGATACATGGTAATTTTGCATTCAATCTAGCGCTGCTAGCTAGCGCCACAAAATTTTTCTAGAAAAATAATAAA
>WNHD01006143.1:0-13426 GCA_011057455.1 Ganaspis sp. Gsp50 | reverse complement strand
AAGTCAGAAAAACAGTCGACAATAGTCAAAGACTGCTTCCTTGACTTCTAGCAAACAGTTTTCAACTGTCAAAGAAAATGGCGACAAATGGTGGCCCGTGTCAAAGTGTTTGACAGTCAAGTAAATTTTAAATGACTTATTTTTTCCGTGCAATAGTAAAAGTCAGTCACTGATTCAATTAGTCAAATATAACTAATTATTAGTGAAAATAACTAATTTACTAGTCAAATATGACTAATTTATGAGTCAAAACAAAACTAATTGAATCAGTTATATTTTACTAATTCAATTTTACCAAACTTGATTACATGGAGAAAAAAGTTAGCTGTTTTATCTAATTTTTTGCCATTCCAGCTAAATAGGTTTGCTATTGTATGAATAGCCAATTTTTGCTTCCTCACAAGAAGCCTTGTAATCGTGAAGATTTTCGATTTTACAAAAATAGTCTAAATCGACTTACTTTCGTCCAAAAAGCTTAAATACGAAGTTTGAAGCAAATGTCAGGATGTGTGTGTGTGTGTGCGTGTCACACTTTTTTGTCGCCACGATATCTCGAGAACGTTTTGACCGATTTTAATAAAATTTGGTGGAGTTTTTATACTCGTGAATTTCAAGATTTGTATGGACGGGTTTTCAAAAATCCTCATTCGAATTTTTTTACACCATTTTTTCGTTAAAGAATCAGGCTTTTGCATACAATTTTTTCATTGAAATTTGAAGTAAGTACTAATAAAATTGTACTTCTTGCATCGAGACGAATCGATTGACCTATATAAAGTCTAAAGAATTGGTTGAGTAAATGACAATTTTCTATCATTTTTGGCATTTAAAATTCTATTTTACGATATTTTGTCGTCAGGATATCTCGAGAACGCTTTGACCGATTATAATAAAATTTGGTGGAGTTTTTATACTGGGGAATATTAAAATTTTTGTGCAGGGATTTTTGGAAATAGTCATTCAAATTTTTTTGAGCCAATTTTTTAAAAAAAAATCCTGTTTTTTGCATAAATTCTTTTTTCTAATTAAAATTTGAAGTGTGTAATGAAAAATGTGGATTCCTTACATCAAGACGAATCAATTGACAATTGAATATAAAATCTATATTTTACCTGGAATTGATGAAGTAAATGACAATTTTTCATTTATGCCAATTTGTTTTTTAAAAAAAAGTTGAGAAATGGTTGATTATTTATAAAAAAAAATTTGTTAGTAGGTTTCAATATTTTTTATAACTCTCCTTGAAAAAAGTTCAATGTTTTTTTATAAGGAAGCAAAATGTTCATGAAATGAATATAATTATCCACTTGTTTTGAGTTGTAGTGGCGATGAATTAGCTAAAACAGCTAACATGTTTTGCTGGAACAGCTAATTATTAGCTGTGGTAGCAAAAAGTTAATTATCCATATAACAACAAATTAATTTTTCTCAGTGTATCCTACTTTCTATCTCTAACATATTCCCACTTTCCATCTTTATAATTTCTTTTCCCAGTTTTACTATCCCACTACCCATTTCACAATTTTCACCTTCATTTCCCCATTTATGACTTGCACCTTCAACTTTTATGATCCCACATCTCATCTTTATTATCCCACTTCTAAGTTTTCACCATTTACACAATTCCCACTTCGAACTTTATGATCTCACTCTCCACTTTCCATCACTAACTGCCCACCTGCATGATCCAACTTCCCACCTTTATGATCTTACTTTTCACCTTTATGATTCCACTTCCCACTTTACGTTTCCTAGTTCTCACCTTCTTTTTCCAATTTCCTATTTTTCATCTTCATTATCACTTTTTCCCACTTCCAACTTCTCAATTCCTGGTTTTATGATCTCGCATCCCACCTTCATTGTCCCACCTCCCACAATTGTCACATTTCCCACCTCCAATTTCCGACTTCTACCTTTATGATCCAACATCCCACTTTTCACTTCCCACTTTTATGATCCAACTTCCCACCTTAATCTCATCATATTATCACACTTTCCACTTCCCACCTCTACATTTCGACTATTATAATCTCACTTCCCACCCCAATCAAAGGTGGGAAGTGGGAAGTTAGGTTCCCACATTCCACATCTCACTTTTCATATCCCACTTTACTCTTTGGAATCCTACTTCCCACTATCCACATCCCACATGTGAAAAGTAGGAAGTAGAAAATGGGATGCGAAAGTTGGAAGTTAGACTTGGGATATTTAAAGTAAGATGTGTGATGTGAAAGTGGACTGTGGGAAACAGGAAGTGAGTGGCATATGGAAAGTGGGATGTGAAAATCGAGATATGAAATGTGGAAAGTGAGATGTGGGAAATGGGAAGTAAGATGTAAAAAGCGGGAAGTAGTAAGTTAGATAACCAACGCTCTGTGAAAAAATTGATTTATTATAAAAATATTGAACTTTTTTGGTGCAAATCGTTAAATTATTTTCGACATCGTTCAGTTCTGAAATATACCTGCTATAAACAAAAAATAATAAAAGAAGAAATTTTATTTCTGCAATTCGAAAAAAGTATTTTTGGAATTTTATAATTCGATCTTTTTAGATTTTGATAAACCGTGGAAGAGAAAATCCTTTTCCATAAAAATTTTAAAACAATATGGTTACAACTATTAAATTGGTTTTCAAAGTGGTTTAGTTCTACAAAAACATTATGAACAAGAAATAATAAAGTATGAATTTATATTTCTACCATTTAAAAAATGTATTTTTGTAATTTTACGATTCTTTAGGTATCAGATGCTAATAATCTGTGGCAAAATTGTTTTGTCCTTGTTTCCTCAGAATACCTTGTATCGCTAACTTCAAGAATTCTTAAATTATTAAAAAAAACTTTATATTTCAGATAATTAATATTCAGAGTAATAGTATAGTTGTTTATGCAACAAGGGAGCATCTATAGGGATATCGAGAAACGTGTGAATTTTGTCACACGAGCGAAATGAGTGCCACGAAACACACGTTTCGAGATGTCCCTAAATGCATCCTCGTTACACACACAATTTTTTGTAATGCTATGTGGAAAAAACTCAACCTTTTAAGCTCCCTGGTGCGTAAAAGTAAGTTTTTTACACACAGTATTACAAAAAGGAATTTTTTTTACTTAAAGTAAATTCAAAGTAAACAATCATTTATCCCAATTTTTGTGTGTAATTTTAAGCTCCTTTGTAAAAAGTACAGTAAGTAAAACAAGAGTGCTTTTTTAAGAGAATTGATATACATGTTGCATGTACACAATGTTTTATACCACTGTATAGTTTAAAATTAGACATAACTCTTATTCCGGTCAAGCTTATTGCTATTAAAGAATCCAAATGTAGGAACCTATAACGAAACCTGCATTTGAAATTATATTTCTTTTGCGAGTATGGGTAAAATGTTATAAGCACCGTGAGGGACATACCTAAAGAATCAAGCACGTGTTCTCGACCGGGTGTAAGACTCCAATTGAGGGTTCCGGTGTGGTGCAAGAACCGGTTATAGAATTTGTACGCGTGAAATCATTGACCCTTGGACCCAAGAAATCAAAAGTATACAATATTTTATGTTTTAAAGTCGATTCTTCTAGTCTATAACGGTAGAGCTTACACCTTCTATTCTCCTAGTCTATAAGAATAGAGTTTACAAAAAATGAAATTTTATATACGTCAAGATGATTCTCATGGGCGTACCTACGTTGGGGCAGCGAGTGGCAGCTGCCCCCTCTAGAAATTGGAAATTTAATTTAAATTTTACCCCCACCACTATCCTTCCTATATCAAATTTAATCTGGATTGCCCCTCCCTAGATCAAATCCTGAGTACGCTTTTGATGATTCTATCATTCAGCAGTTGATTAAAGATTAACCGGTTCTTGTACTAGGACCCTTAATTGTAGCTGCGTCAATAAAACTTATTTCCTCCAATCTGGGTATTTGTCTTCCTGCGGAACTGACTATTAGGCTTTAGACTTCACAGGAAAACAAGCCGACTATATCAACTGCATAAAGTAACGTAATCAGACTCCATGGATTTCTTTCTTTCCTTCTCACTTTTTTATTTGCGCTTTAGTGCTTCATCATTTTTTGACGCATGGAGCGACTTTCAGACGACGGTGCACTTCCCGAAGCCTGAGGCATGGTCACAGATCGATCCTTTGATTTCACTGCACAATCAGCATCTAGGTTGTTCACTACAATTAGCAACGGTGTGTCCACTCCGCACTTGTGGCATGCCTCGGTAATCTTGACTATGAAAGCCTCCTTATTCGAGTCACCTTTAAATTTTAGGAGGAAATCTCTTTCCTGACGAGCCTAGCACCCGCCACCATTGTTTGACACAACTACAAAACTTTTGAAGCTTATGTACGTCTGTCCCCTAGAAACTCGAATGAGCAACCTATGCTGTTAGTCGACTCGGGGATTCATTCTTCTTTTCCTCTTTTGAGGACCCTGGTTTATTGTCCGTCTTGGAAGATCTCTTGCTTGAAAACTTATCCGCAAAAGAAGCAACCGAAGAGGCCTTCTTCTTTCTTTCCTTCCAGTTTCTTGAATGCATCATCGGAAACGCTCAGAGTTCTTCAGACCTTCTATGATTGTATAAACATTGGTATGAACTTCGCAGGTTTTATTCATCTCTTCCACTGCTCCCACAATTTTTGGGAAGTGAGCCTTCTCTTCGTCGCGAACACGAATACGTTAGACCCGGTACTTGATAACATATGAATGTGAGCAGTAGCTCACACCGCAGCACTTGAGATGAGGTTGGTATTTGACCTCTAAGTAGATCTATCTTCAATCGTTACCTTCGGGATCTTTTCTGATTCAATTCTTGAACCTAGGACCTCTTTGGAGAGTTTTTGCATGTTCCAACTACAATTAATTATCTGTGACATTTACAGTTTTACACACTTTTGGGTTTTTTAATTCGTTGAATGTCTCCACACCAAGTTGTCTCCCAGTTCGCTGCAGAAAAGAGATACAAAGACTAAGCGGACCAGATAACGAAGTGTGGCCTCGAGAAAGCCTCCCGACTCGATGTAGTAGGACCTAGCAAATGCACCGTACGTTACTACTGACATCGACGGGAGGATCGCTCTATTGTCAAGCAGCCTGGATGGATAGATTATGGATAGCCAAACCCAGTTATTGACCTGTACCCTTAGATCAATCTTAACTAGCCCGCAACCTCCGTGAATCAAGTCGGCCACTTGCAAGGGGCAAGATGGAAAGAAACAAAACTCGCCATAGAAACCCATTCTACTTGTTTCTGGTTTTGCTCCGCGACGACTATTTTATTTCACTACTACCACCTAAAACGAGTATCTGAGAGTCATTCCCCTATCCACAACCTGAAAACACGCCTGGTGGAAAATCAGAAGTATTCTCTCAGGATTGGAAATTATATTGCAACCTATATAGAGAACAGTGTTGGATTTGAGCTCAAATTCCAATGTTAGATATTGTTATATCCCACGCGGGATATAACAAAGATGTAAAAAGGTTCAATTTAACAGAAGGTGATATTATAAGAATTAATTCTCAGGATTTTGCTTCAATCTCGTAAACTTAATTTAAATTAGTTTTGATGGATAAATGATATAGTAGAACAAATTAAGTGTATATAATGCCCACTAGTGGGCGAAGTAAATTTGAGTTCATGAGCATGTGCAGAGTGGGAGAAAATTTACTTCGTCCACTAGTGGTAACTTCTTGTATACTCTCGCGTCATGGATTGAGGAATCGATTCATTCATCGTCTGGCAACTAATCTTCGAAGTGACGTTTCCTGCGCAGGCGCTGAAAAAATAATTTTATGTACCGGGCAAAAAGGCTGAAAATGAAAAAGATTCGAATTTTCTGAGTTTCACGCAAAACTGAAAATTTTCTATTCTACTTAGTACCCGAATTTCCCTCTTATATTAAGTTTCAGTAGTAGAAAAGAATTAAGAGAAGTAGAATTTTGTTATTTTCAATTTCATAAGTTAAATCGTTAAATGAAAGGAAATCCAGGTGTATCACTATTTCAAATCAGCGAAAATGCGCTGATAAATCAGCGAATTTTAGATTATGTTTCACTGAAACATCAGCGTATATATGCTGATTTAAATCAGTGATAGGTACACTTATGGCTGAGAATCAACGAAATTCAAATTTTGAGATTCAAATTTAGAGAGTAGAAATATTACATAAATATTCCGTCTCTGTTGCGTAACTATGACAAAACAGTGTTTTTCAATAAAATTATTAATAATAAATCTGTTTCATCTTAAATATTATATTTTTCGTTGGGTGCACTAGGGCGAGTACTCAGCGAGGTTTATACCTCTGAAGTCCATAGAAATAAAAGTCCCGCCGTGTTTCAAATCGAAATTGTTTCTAGTATGTTTTTTCTTTGAAAAATAAGATTTTGTTAACCCCGTAACAGTCGGTGACACACATATGGGCATCTTAAAAATAAGCACCTAAACAAAGAAACAAAATTAATGTCACAACGTATTCTAAGGTTTTTGGGGTCGCTGAATCCGAATTTGAAGTCGAAATTAAAAAATTCAAAATGGCGGATCCAAAATGGCGTCCGAGTATTTTGAAATCTCCTCGTATTAAGTTAATAATGATTTCTAAGAGGTTTTTTGGGTCGCTGAATGCAAATTTAAAGTTAAAATTCAAAAATTCAAAATGGCGACCAAAATGGTAAAAATTTGAAATGTTTATTTAATGCTTTCTCGTGGGCTTTTGTGGACACTTCTTAAAAAGTAGTTGTCAAAATTTAAAAATTTTGAATTTCGAACAATTAAGAATCTTCCTATTGATGTTTTCAATCAAGTTTAATAAATTTATAAAATAGTGGATATTGACTTTTATTGACATTTTGAAAGTGCCATTTTCAATTTCTCAATGTCAACTTAGAATATGAATTCAGCTACCCCAAAAACCCAGAAGTAAGCATTATTAACCAAATCTGTCGTTTTTTTAAAATTTTAGTCGACATATTGGATCCCCCATTATGGATCCGCCATTTTTAAATTTCAAATTTTGACTTCAGATTTGGATTCAGAGACCCAAAAAGCATTAAATAAAACACTTAAAAAAATGTTTGAAACATTTTTGGCTCAAAAAGGATATTTAATCTGGACTGATAAAGGGTTGATAAACAATTCTTCTAATTGAAATGCAATTTAATAGATGATAAAATTGCAAAACGAATCGATTGACCTAAATAAAGTACATACTTCCTCATATGGAACAAATGTCAATTTTCATTTTATGACACTTAAAATCCAATTTCTCACTGTAACATATAAAATTGTAAATTTTGAATGACTGTCCCTTGGAAAAAAATACTTCCACATTTAAAAACAAATCAATTAATCTATAATAAATTTGTAATTCCGGGAAATATTTTAGAATTATACTCAATTTTTGGTTTTTGAAAAAGGAAATAAAACTAAAACATTTTCATTTCTGCGAGTTTCTATTTAAAAAATGTATTTGCACTTATTGCGTACAACCCGTTTTGCAATTGTTTACTCGTTTTTTACAAAGTATTTATTTTAGAGTCTCTTCGAAATTGTTTCTTCTTCGTTTAAAATATCCATTTCGCGTACATCGTTACCTGTCTATAGTTCCTTGCAAACTAATCATTATAAATCTCGTTGATATTATCGAGTCATTAATTTTGGACAGTTAGTGAAAAGTTAAAAATATAAATTTTGTTTACACACCTATGTTTGGTACATTTAAAACTTAAAATACTAATCTAATTTTTATGGAAGTATGTCAAAAATCAATCATTTATTTACAATTGATTTCACGATTACTACCTAAATTGTAGAAAAAAGCTAGGGCTCCGCTGAGGGTGAAATTCGTGGTTAATAATTAACTACAAGAAATTATGTGATATCGAAAAAGTTGGTTTTTTGAAATTAGAAATAATTAAGGATAACAAACTTTGTAATGATCCTGGTTGTATATTTAGATTCAGCGACCCAAAATATATTAGAATATTGACTAGCCAGGTTCATCGAACAAATTGTTTTCAGGACCTATAACATTTTTAAAAGGAATTATAAACATTTTAATCTCACATTTCGGTTACACCGGAAAACATATGCAATTTTGAATTTTAGAAATATATGTCTCTTTTCTAATATTTTAATCTGAATTCAAATCTATGGTTATAATTTCAAAACAATGTTTTTAAAATAAAAATGTAATTAAATTAAATTGAATCTAATGAAATTAAATAAAATGTCAATAAATCAAATCCAATGAAATTAAAAAAAATGTAATTAAATTAAATCCAATGAAATTAAATAAAATGTAGTTACATTAAGACTATTGAAATTAAATGGAACTAAAAGAATTTAAATTAAATTAAATAACGGCACAAGTTTATTGTGGTAATTTTGTCAAGTTGGAAGCTCATTTTAATACAACTTATAATGAAATACGCACTATAATTAACTTATAATGAGTAGTTAAAAGGACATACGAATTATGTAATTTTAAAACATTTAAAAATGTAAGAAAATTTATAAATGAATATAAAACGAATAGTTGATATCAGTAGTTATTCACTAAAATGTGGTTTTATAAATTCTTGGTATTAATTCTGCTAATTAACAATAGTTCATGAAATAGATCTGATAATTGGCTACAATTTCGCATCTGTCATTATCGTGCGTCAGCAATGCCACTCCCTAATCACTAGAATACAACTAACTTAATGAAATGACAGTGAAAATTTAAAGTAATTCTCAAGTGACATATTCAATTTAATACACTGCTCGATTTGCAAATACATTGTAAGATTTTGTACCAAAAACATTTTAATTAACGATGTCTTTTTTATTGTTCAGTAATCACTTGTTTATCACTTGACAAACGTTCACTATATGTTTACAAAGCATCTCCTTATAAAACACTGTAACCGGAAAAACAAACATAAACGTTTATTTTCAGACCAAAAAATGATTTATTAATTCAAGGCTAAAATCTTTTTTTAATGTTTAAAAACGAGATTTTATATTCCTTGTCATTGTTTCATAAGATTTTTATAGAAAAATTCCAAACAGAAATTAAATTAAATATGTGGAT
Source organism: Ganaspis sp. Gsp50 (assembly GCA_011057455.1). Lineage (NCBI taxonomy): Eukaryota > Metazoa > Arthropoda > Insecta > Hymenoptera > Figitidae > Ganaspis > Ganaspis sp. Gsp50. The sequence continues at coordinate 4,342 of WNHD01006143.1, read as the reverse complement.
TGTTACGGATAATAACTATTTTTATTATACACCAACTTTAATTAATGTATTTTTACATTTGAAAGCAAATAGAATTTTATTAAAAAAAGAACATGAGCACACAATTTTTTAAAGTAGGTCAATTTTATGATTCAGCAGCGTCGCAATTTTTGAGTGCAAAAAGTCAATATTCATTGAAATGTCAACCACGCAGTTTTTAAAAGAGCATCAAATTTTATGATGTGTCAACTTCGCAATTGTTTAGCAAGTTCTAAAATTCTAAAAATTGAAAACATTTTTTATAAGACATGTTTAGGAATGAAGCTAAATTGTTAATTCTGGGAAAATTCAAAGACTGATAATAACATTTAAATGGATTTTTTACAAGCGTTTCGCAATTCTAGAAATTATTTTCTCATTTGGTTTTTCCATATTTTAGTCATACTGTCTTATAGAAAAGAGATCTAGATTCGCTATAGAAACGCAAGAGCAAAGTGACGTGCTTGTCTGTCGAACTTGTGCCATTCCTTTTATATCTTTTATCTTTTATTCAGACTGAACAAATTTGCCTCATACGTTTCATTCTTTGATATAAAATAGAGCAAAAAATTTGTCATGGAAAAATATTATATTTATCTCACTTTTCAGAGCGAATATGAAAAAGTAAGAAACATGAAATAAAAGGCAAATATTTATTTGCAGTTGTTGAATAAACACTGTTGTACTTTTTTCAAAGATATGAGCTGCATATTTAGATTATCATTAAAAAACTTCTCTTTACACAGACACCCTTAAAAGTGTTCAATATTAAACACAAATCACGTGTCCCAAACGGTATAATTATATCTATAATTGACTAATTAAATGTTAAATTAACACAAATAATTCGAAATTTTTAAGTGTTTGTGTTTCAACAGCGCAATTTTTGAAGGTTGTTTAATTTTAGAAATAGGCATTACTTGGATTTTTAAGGTACGAAGGGTCAAATATAACAAATAGTATAAGCATCTTTTAAAATTAAATACTAAAAGAATCACTGAATAATAAATTAAGATAAAAATAAATGATAATTCTGCTAAATAACAATTCTGTTAAATGAAATAATTCTGACAAAAGCCAATTTTGTCAAATATAAATTCTATCAAATGACAAATCTTCTAAATGACAAGTCTGTAAAATAACAATTCTATGAAACTACAATTCTGGCTAATTTAAATTTTTATTTTCTAAATGCTAATTTTATCAATGAAAAATTCTTTCTAATAACAATTCTCTCAAAAAATTCTGTCTTATGCCAATTCTGCCCAAGAAGGTCTGTAAAATGACAATCGTGCTAAATAAAGATTCTCTCAAATTACAAGTTTGTTGAATAATAATTTTGTTAAATGACAATTCTTTCAAATAACGGATTTGATCAAGGTGCTTTTGATGTATGACAATTATGAGAAGTGACATGAATAACAATTCAATTAAATTACACATCTATCAAATAAAACTTTTGTCAGATGCCAATTGTGTCAAAAAGGTCTGTCAATTGATAATCCTTTTAAATAAAAATGATATCGAATTACAGTTTTGTTGAATTATAATTTTGTCAAATAAAAATTTTGTCAATTAAAAATTCTGTAAAGTGACATTTGCATTAAATGACGATTATCAATTAAACAGTCTGTTAATTAAAAGTTCTGTCTAATGACAATCCTGTCAAATGAAAATTATGTCGGATGACAATTCTGTCAAAAAATAAACCTGTTAAACAAAAATCCAGCCAAATTGCAGTTCCATAAAATGATAATTTTGTCAAATGACAATTAAAAACTTTGTCTAAAGACAATTTTGTCAAATAAAAAGTCTGTGTAGTGACAATTTTGCGTCAAAAAAGTCTGTTGAATGACAATCTTGTGAATTAGAAACTCTGGCAACTAATAATTCTGTCAGAAGACAATTTTGGCAAATATAAATATGTAAAAAGACAAATCTTTCAAATGCCAATTGTGCAAGATGACAATTCTATAAAATGACAATTCTGTCATTTTCGAAAATGTAATTGTCAAAATGCTAATTTTGTAATTTAAAAATTCTGTTTAATGACAATTTTGTCAAACAAAGATTCTGTCAAATAAAAATTCTGTTTAACGAAAAAGCTGTCAAAAATGTCAAAAAACTTGTTAAATAAAGATTATGTAAAATTACAGTTCTGTTAAATGATAGTTTTATCAAATGACAATTCTTGAAAATAATGGTTCTGATGAATGGTATAACTTTGTCGTGTACATGACAATTCTGACAAGGGGCAATTTTCCTGAATGACAATTCTATCAAATGACACTTCTATCAAATGACACTTCTATCAAATGACAATTATGTCAATTAAACATTGTGCCAATTAAAATTTCTCTCTTATAAAATTTTGATCAAATAAAAATAATAATTAGTAAATAAATTAAATTAATAATTTCATTAAATGACAATTTTATAAATAACAATTTTGTCAATTAAGCATGTTGTGATTTGAATCCTGTCAATTGTCAAAGTTTCCAAATGACAATATTCAATTCTAATTTTAAATGACTATTGTATTATATAAATATTCTGTCAAATAACAATTCCGATGAATGATAATTATGTTAAATGAAAATTATGTTCAATGATAATTTGGTAAATGACAATTCCATCAATTGACATTTATTCTAAATGAAAATTCTGTTAAGTGACAATTCTATTGAAGGTCAATTAAAATTGACAAATTGTCAAATTCTCTTAAATAAAAATTCTGTCAAATGATAATTGCTCATGATAATTTTCTTGAACTAAAGTGATTTCCATCATTAAGTGAATTCCATCAAATGGAACTTCGGTTACATAAAATCTTGATCGAACGGAGATTCTGCTACATAATAATTCAACGTAAAAAATTCTTGGAAATGAATTTTTTCTAAACATTAATTATACTACAAAATTATACTTTTGAACGATGATACAGTTAATTTTAATAATCTACTAGAGGATAATTTCGTCACATATTAATTGCTGCAATTTGAGTGTCATAAAAAAATAAAAGTTAATAAAACAGTGAAAGTAAACATTATAAAAAATTTGGGATTTTTGCTTCTAAAGAAATGTGAATAGTGTCTTAATAAAATAAACCGGTATTGTAGCTATGATCTTTTTAAGTTAATGGCATGAGCGAGTTCCGTGCTCTTGCCATTTTTCAAGGTCTTCTCTTGTTCTCGACAAGGTCGATCTAAAATACAGAAAGACAGGTAACGCTGGCGAGACTTTCGAACCAGTCATCGACCGATCTCGCGGGAAATCTTGCACGTTGTATTCCATTCAACCTTATTCATTCTTATCTTTATTGTTATCTTCAAAGAATAGAATTGGATGATTCTGCAAATTTTCTTAAAATATCCCAAGATTTCGCGGAAACAATCATTTTATGTATCAGTAGGAGGATAAGAATCAATCTTCCTCTTCTTAGAATAAATTCTACCTTTATGTTCAATTATTTAATATGATCGCTATTTAAATTCATGCATTTCATTAGAAGCAACATAATATTCAAATTTTTAATTAATTCCAAAACAGGTCTCAATCCGATATGTTTTTTGAAATCAAGAAATCGTTGTTTTCTAAAAAATTAAAATTTCATAGTTGCTGTATCAAGTTTCAAACGTAAAACTAGTAGAATTATACAAATAATCGTGAAGCAAAATAATTTCATATTTTATACATTGATTAACAATTCATATTTTTGTAAACTTCTCAAAGAACAAAAAAAAATTTTTCATTACAAAAATTTTACTATTATTATTATTATTATTATTATTATTACTAGGGGGGGCTTCGCGCGCCAACTCCCTGTTTTTCGTTCAAAATTAGCGCTTTTTTCTAAATATATTTAAATTTGCTATAAAATTCAAAATTGATTTTGAAAAATTATCCTCAAAAGTAGAGTTCGAACATTATTACTTCAAAATAAGAGGTCAAACCAAAGAAAGAACTTGTAAAGTCTAGGTGTAAAGATGTAAAGTCTAGGAAAACTTAAGAGGGTATATGTTTTTGAAAAAGTCAGTTCCTAAGAGTGTCTACGTTTTTTGTAGATTCTTTGAGGGCCTATGTTTTCTGAGAAGGCAGTATAGATTCTGTGAGGGTCAATGTTCTTGGAAAAAGCCTTAGTTACTAAGAGGGTCTATGTTTTTGGAAAAAGCAGTAGTTCCTAAGAGAGACTATGTTTTTTAAAAAGGAAGTAGTTTCGAAAAGTTTCAATGTTTTTGGAAAAGGTAGAAGATTCTATGAGGATCTGTGTTTTCTGAAAAGACAGTAGATACTGTAAGGGTTTATGTTTTTGGAAAAGGCAGAA
>WNHD01006142.1:0-17001 GCA_011057455.1 Ganaspis sp. Gsp50 | reverse complement strand
CACATTTATTCTTACCCATGGTAATGGGTAAAAAAATACTTTGCCTACCAGCACTTTGGATGCGCGGGCTAGCTGAGACGCCCGCCAAAGGCGGGCTCGACAGCTAGTAGTTAATATTAACATTTCAAACTTTTTAACACGGAATCTTTATTTTTAAACAGTTTTCAAAATCTCATTGGGTGGATGACTAATTTGAGTCATTTTTGACGTTCTAATAGCCAATTTATGAAAAAGTACATTTCTCTTGTGGGAGATCAATGCTAAATTTCATGGGCTTTGCGCAATAATCTATCAATATTATTCGATTTCAATAAAAAAGAAAACCTGTTTCTTTTTTTTTCAATTTGGAAGAAATCTGAGGGCTCAGAGCACATTTCAAAAATATTATTTTTGTGTACATTTTTGGACCAACCTAATGGACACAAGTCTTTATAAAAAATATATAATATTCATTGCAGGTTGTACCATGTATTTATGCAATTATGACTGGTGAAAGCACGGAAGAGTACAAATCAATTTTAGAAGGAATCAAGGATATTTATCCACAGTTCAACATAGACTCGGCTATCTCCAGTAAAAATGAAAATTTATTTTCAGCGATTCTGAGTGTCTTTCCAGAATGTGAATTGCAAACCAGCCTTTACTATTACCAGCAGGTAATAACCTATTTTGATTATTATTATCAATCTTTTTTGCAATAAGACTTAAACACTTTCTAAAAACCTATTATCGAACGTACAATGAATTAAAGGAACTTCATTAAACATAAAATATAGGATTTTAATTTTATTTATAACTTTGGTTCATTATTGTGACTATTTTCTTTCAATTATTTTGTCAACCTGCCTTATGTCACTTTTTCTAGGGTTCCATTCACAAAGTAATCGTAACGGAACCCTTACGGTGTGAATCGCATGCCCGTTAGTTTCAATAGTTTTTGAGATAAAAATTTAAAATTTAAAATTTAGTATACTATAGTGTAATTTGACGAGAAGAGTTTTATGGAAGCAAGTTCAATATTCCTGAAAGTTACGGTGATAGCGTTGTCAAAGAAAAAATACTAAATTTTGGAAAAAAGAATTTTTTTATATAACTCCGGTAATGTTTGACCTTGATTGCAGAAATTTGATATACTAGTCTATTTTTACATGCAGTAGTTTATATAAAATATAATCAATACAATTACAATTAATTATTACAAACTGAACAAGCAATATCGAAAAATTGACGAAATAAAGATTTATAGCCCTATGCTGGAGCTCAGTCTTTTCCTCCTACACAGTGCTCGAACTTTAAATAAATGTGTATTCTTACACATAGATTTTAATAAAATTATAGAAAATGTGATAAGAATATATTAACATACCAATTTTTTAGAAAAATTAGAAATGAAAAACTTAATAAGGTTTTTTTCATACATGCTGGAATAATTGACGGATTATGTTAAAATTTTGTATTCTAGTATATTTTTTCATGTAAATTATAAAAAATATAATTCATACAATTAGAATTAATTAAAAAAAGAAGATCAAGGACGCACGAGAAATTAAAGGAAGCGTTATATCTATACATACATCCTTTTTTTTTATAACAATCGTGAACTGAACCCGCAATGTCGTACTTCACCAATGTTTTTAAATTAATTCTCAAAACTCAATACTATATCAGCTTAAATGTCTTACTTTTTAGTACTGTAAAGTTAGTTAGTTTTGAAAAATTGTAATTTATAAAGTGAAGAAAATTGTTAAAACAAATAATTGTTATTTTTAATTTCACTTGCAGGATGTTTATAAAAGGATAATTGGACTTAATTTGGAACACTATATGATGGACGAAACAGATTCTGATATAAAGCAGTTTCTCTTATCACTGATGGCAGTACCGCTGTTGCCACCTGAAAAAATGAATAGTGCTTATCGAGACTTGAAAGGAGGTGTAAGTGCAGAAATTTTGGAACAACTGACACAATTTCTGCTGCAATTCGAGGAACTTTGGCTGGACGAGATTTCAAGAGGCAGGATTTCCTCTTTTAAAAAATTAAATTGTACCTCAAAAGTGTTTCTAACTTTCGAGAATTTATTGCACAACATAGTGGAGGAAAATGTAGGATCTTGGAAATTCTCAGGTACAATTAACAACAACTTCATTTAACGTCATAATTTTGTTCAACATGAAGAAAATTTAACCCTTCGTTAATTGTTTTTCAATACTTTAAAGCACTGGCTCATAAATTATAGAAATTATTGATAAATTTTCAATGCAATTATTAAACAATGAATTACAACCAGTGTAACCATTTGACCCCGAGATAGCACCGAAACTCGCAAAAAGTTGGCAGCGAGATGGCATTGAACAGTTCGCAAGCTTGTGGCAAATAGTAAAATGTCCCTGGCTAATTAATTCAACATGCGAGGTTGCTGTGAATAAACTTTTGTAATTTTCTAGAAACCAGGGATGGGGAGGAAGTTGGTATATTTTTTCCGTTCTGTGACAATGAAACAGAACGAAATTCAATCTGACTTTTGTTCCGTTCCACGGCACGGAACGAAAATCGGATGGACCTTTGTTCTGTTCCACAGCACGGAACGAAAATCGATCGGACTTTAGTTTCGTTCAAAGGCACGGAACAAAAATAGACACTGTTTTCGTTCCGTGTCAAAGTACAAAAATATTTCCCTTCTTTACAATTTTCCGCTTGTTTTTTTTTAATTTAGAGATATTAAAAGTAGGCACGGAACGAATATAGATCTTTTTTTGTTCCGTGCCTTGGAACGAAACTAAAGTCCGATCGACTTTCGTTCCGTGCCGTGGAATAGAACAGAAGTCCGCTCGATTTTCGTTCCGTGCCTTGGAACGAAACAAAATTACAATGGATTTTTGTTCCAAGCCTTTGGCACGGAACGGAACAAAATTAAATTTTAATTTTGTTCTGTTTCCGTTCCCATCCCTGCTGGAAACTCTAAAACGTAGTTTGCTAAATGTTTACGAGGAGAACTTCCTGAAATTTTCAAGAAAATAAAATTGGAAAACTTAAAAAAGATTACTTTAATTTGTAAAATTTTCATTTTAAAGAATTTCAATGATAGAAAATTGGAATATTATTCCTTCTTTTTTGCCGTTTTTGCTTAAATTCAAATTTTGTATAATTGCATTTCTTTAAATTCAAAATTTAAAAAACAATAATAATTGTTTATTTTTTTTTATTTTCCACTTTTATTTGCCCGAAAATAGCAGAGAGGGGTCATTCATATACCACATGGACATTTTATGTGGGATGTTCATTATGTTGAGGGGGGAGGGGGAAGCAAAATCTGTGAAGAAATTGTCCACGTGGTGTATGAACGGCCTCAAAGGTCTCCTCGCAAACATTTGAAATGCAAACTCACTGTCCAGTTCCTACGAGTTTCCGTGGTATCTGGGACAGAGAAACATAATTTAAAATCCACACGTGTACGATATAGAATATTTTAAAATAATGTACAATCCTACACGGAGAGAAAAATCTAAGTTTTATAATATACTAGCGCCTCTATCGGCCTCAAGCGGCCATCAGCTTTGATTCCGTTTTCCTTTTCATTTTCCCTATTTCTAAATTATACCAATTGTCTTCTAAATATATTTCACTAAATATTTCACAAATAAATTATTATAACTTCCGTTTTATTTATATCTGATAATTGAGAAATTATTGTTTTCTTTTCTTTTATTATTTTAATGATCAATTTTATTGTTTTTCGCGCTATATAATTAAATTTCGTATTTCAATATATTATAAATGTATTTTTAAAATTATGAATTTCTTTAGTTTTCTTTAAAGCTAATTCTATACTTGTTAATGCTAATAATGTAAAAGTTAATATTTATTTATTAATTCTCATTTAATCAAATTTTTATTAAAAATGGTTTGAAGTCATTTTATACTAAATGAAGTTAATATTATTTTGTTATTATTTTTTAAAAATTCTAATTAGAATTGCATTGAATGTTATTAATTATTTTAAATTCAGTTTCTTATTAAATTATATCTGTAACAATTGCTTTAAATTTTATACACCTAATTAGCATTTGCTAATGACATATAATAATGACAAATATTTAAAATGTAATGCATTTAATGTGCATATTTCTGTTTATTACAGTTACTTTTGTTAAATTGATATTCCAATATTTTTACATTTTATAACACAGAAGAATGTAAAATAATAAATTTTTTTATTATTTCATAAATTTTTGATTTTAAAATAAAAATAAATTAAAACGTACTTTTCAAATAACTTGAGAAATTTAACTACTTTTGAATTTACCATTTATTATACATTTTTATTAGTTTCGAATTTTAAATGTATAGTATGTATATGTTTACATTTTACAAATGAACTTTAAGAGAAAGGAAACTAATTATTTCTTTTGTATTTTTTTATTTAATTAACATAAATAAATGTAATTATTCTGTATTGTTGTATTTTTTGTTTAATTAGGATTTATTTCTTTTTTATTTCATATACTGATTTCAAATTGAAACCATTTTTACATTTATATACACCCAGAGAAAAAAGTTATTTATTTTAACTAAAAGTATATATTTGAAATATTTTTATTTGTTATAAATAAATTTTTTATTTAATAGAAATAAACTGATATTTAATAAAAATATTTGCATTAATTTCTCTCAAATAAAGAAAATTATTAGCACCTACCATAAAAGGTATATTTATGCAAAATAAATGTACATTTAGCTTAAATGTATGTATATTTGTTGTGAATATATATACACATGCGCAGCGTGCGTATTCCATCTAAAGACTCTAAAGATGCCGGCTCGTGTGTTCCTCGTGTTGTGTTGTGATCCAAAGAAATAAATCCATCAAATCCTGATTATAGGTAAGTTAGAAACATACTTTTTTCTTTATGGAACTAAATTGATACTATTGTATTAATACTTTATTATTATTTCGTTGGGTATTTTCGAATATCTACAGTCGTTTGTGTGACACGAATTTTAATACCTTATGCAAATTTTCAATACTTTTCATATTTTGAATTAATAAATAAATTGGAAATTTGGTTAATAATTTATTAAACATAATCCTAAAGTTAATTGAATACATTAAAACTATATATTACATTTGTGAAAAAGTTTTTGCTTGGATTGTTCAAAACATAACCTTAAAAGTGTAGTATGTTTGCCCACCAAAAATTGATTTGCTTTTAATTCACGTTTCTTTTGTTTTACAGATTATATTTAATAATGGACGATTTTACGAAATCCGCTTTGCACCAGGTTGACTTGGATGAATACATCTCAGTTTTCGAAGGTAAAAGTGACATTTTTATTAAAGAACTACAATTGAAATTTAAAGTTTAAAATTACAATTTAAAAAGATTTTACGTTTAGTAAAATTATATAAAATTAAGATTTTTTTAGCTATTTTAAAATTAAAATATAATTAAAATTTCAATTGTAAATATGTGACACGATCTGAAGAAAGGTACCTTACTAGTATTTTAAATTAGGTTATGTTTGCTGACAGTTTTAACTTAATTAATGCTTCTTTTTTAATAATTTGCAGACAAAAACAGTTTTTCTTGAATAGCTTTTTTGTATATTGTCGAAAAAAACTATTTTTGTCTGCAAATAATTAAAAGGGAAGCATTAATTAAGTTGAAACTATCAGCAAACATAACCTAATTTCAAATACTTGTAAGAACCCTCTCTTCAGATCGTGTCACATATTATACTTCATGTGCTTATTTTTATCAAAGAATTGAAAAATGTTTACCAAATATATTTTTAGAAAACAAAATTGATAAAGCCACATTACTTGACCTGCCTCCTGACCTTTTGAAGGATTTAATAAAACCAGTGGGTCATCGGTTTAAACTTTTAAAATTTCTGTCAAATCAGAATTCCATGCAAACTATCGAAAATGTAAGCAATCAAACTTTATTTTTAATACATTTTTTAGAAATAAAATTAGGCTAATGATTAAATATTAATTTTGTAGTTTTTTAGAACATTATAAATCATAAAAGACTATTTAGTTTTTTTATAACTCAATCTTAACTTTTATAAAATAAAATATATATGTATAAAATTTTGTAGGAACTATCAGATAAAATTAGTTATGTAAATGACGAAATATCAATTGATGATAACATTTTAAAAAATGCTGTGTTCATTTTTGAAAAAGAAAATGTCAAAAATGCAATTGATTCTTCTCAAAATATCGGAAAATCGATTTTGACAGATCAAAACAGAGAATCTTCTATTGGCCAATGCGAGCCCGAATTTATCATTGATTCTGAAATATTGATGGAGTTAGAAACTGATTTCCAACAAAAGCACATAAAGTCGGAGACAATACTGCTTAGTGGGGAATCTTCAAGTGTTCAGAAAAATTCCGAATTTACAAATGATCTAAAAATATTAGAGGGAGAGCAGACTAATAGTTCTCAAAAGAAAAGAAAATTAGATTTAGAATTGGAAATTGGAAAATCTTCGAGTGTCCAAAAAAAATCCAGAATTGATACAAAAAAATTGGCAGAACAGGAGACTCAAAGCTCTCTTCAGAGTAACCGAAAATTGGATATAATCTTGCAGAGTGAGGAATCTTCAAGTACCCAAAGACTCCCTGGACTAAATACTGTTGAAGTAAGTTTTTTTTTAAAATACTGTATATATGTTCATTATAAAAAAATTAATTGATTTTTAAATACAATATATATGGTCAATTTCACGTCAAATTTTAGTCGACAAATATTTTTTTCGTTAATATTATTTAAAAATTAAGGAAAAAATTATAAAATTTTTAATCTTTAAAGAATTTTTTCTAAATTGAATAATTTTTTAGTTGTAGGCAATTGAAAATGAGTCTGCTTTCCAAAAATAAAAAAATTAAAATCCTAGAACTCAAAAGTGTGTACACTAATGAGTTATAAAAATATGTTTAATAATAAAATAAGATAATAATAAAATTTAATATATATTAATATGTTTACAAAATTATTTAATACAAGGAAAACAATTTTTTTAAATACTTAATTTTTTAACAGGATTTGAAGTCTTTTATCAACGATAGTTTAGATAAACGTTATATTTTTGGAATTTATGAAAGAAATGGGAATCTAGATAAAACTGCACAAGATAAATTAACTTCAATCATAGTAAATAGATTGATGCTGCTTAATCCTAACAGCGAAGTTAAAAATTGCCAATTGGAAAAGGCTTCCGAATTAATTGTACAACTTTTGCCGTCTGAGAATAAGGTAAAATCTTTCATTTTCATTTTAAAAAATTATTTGTTATATTTATATTATTGTTTAAAAAATATAATTGTAGCTGACTTACTATGTTCCTCCTTTCAACGTTGGCAAAAATCAAAAAATGTCTAAAGGGAAGCTTCCTTTTAAATATCGGAATCTGCGAACTACAATGAGAAAACAAGGATTGCTTTTGCCAAAGAGTCCGACGCAATTTTTACATCCAACATCTGATTTTAATTCCGGTAAATTTAATTTCGTTTTTGATAAAAGTATGTTTTTATTCTCATTTTGCTACGATTTAAAGTAATATAATTTATTTTTATTAACAGAATTAGACGACGAGACTTTCAATTCCCATAAAACATTTTTGAACCATTACACGGAACCTTGGCCAGAAGTTACGAGACTTTGGACATTAACTAGCTCCCGGCGTTTGAATGATATAAAGGAGCAGGGTCATCACTCAGTTTCTGATATTATAAAGATTTGGCCTTTGTTAAAACATCCACTCGGACACACATTGGTACGATTTATTGTAGAAGAGACAAGTTTAATTCTATTTTAAAATTTACTATGTATTAAACTAATTTATTATTATTTGGATTTTAATTCTAGATTTCAATTGACTTTGATCAGAAACATAAGGATGCAAAATTAGCTCTCTTATGTGCATGGCCAGAGAAGAGGGATAAGATCTTCGCCTTAATGAATACTCGAATTAAGGATAAAGCAAGTCTACTTTTATTACGAGAAATTTCAGACGCACCTGACAAAAGTATTGAAACTTATCCATCTATTACATATACTTTTTAATAAAATTACCTAATCGGAAAATGTATTTAATAAATGTTTTGTGTTTTATTTAAATTTTGAGGTTTCTCTTTGGAAATATATATTTATTTAATATTTTCTTCTATATACTTATAAGCAATTGATTTTAATCTTGTTCTACTTATTTTTTAGTTGATGGAAAAGACGTAATAATGTTATATCTTCTTCCTGCTTTGATCGTTCCAAAAGTAATTAGTCGAAAAGGTCATAAAAGTTGGAAACCGACAATTATTGAATCGAAAAATGCATTTATTGTTCACATAAAGGTATTTGTTGATTTACAAAAAAATTTGAAAGATTTGAAAATTATATTTAAAAAAGTCATTTAAACTAATTATTACGGTCATTTTATATTAGGCGGCCGACGAAGTTCAAGAAGTCATAAAACAGAAACAGTCGCTATCCATAGCAAAGGACTCTCCCATACAACCGTTCGTCATTTTGGTCGGAAGCTCACTAACATCTATAGATATCTCTTACGTCTACTTATTACCAAACGTGATTTATTCGATGAATGATCCTTTATCCGCAATCGACACTTGCTTCAAGATGTTTCACACTTTGGACCTCAGTTATCCGCCAGAATGTGAAAATGTGTGGTATTTTATGCAGTGTTACTTCTACAAGATTCAAACTGCAGAGGACAACATTTCCTGTTCTGTGCAAGCACTCATTAGTGAGTTATAATATTTCGTCAATTTTATGCGTTTGTTAAATTTATGTCATTTAAATTTTTAATCTAAACTGTGATTTAAATAATGCCGTATACGTGCTTTTATTGTAAACGTCTAATCGACAAATTCTTAAGTTTCTGTTTGCATTTAGAAATGCAACATAATTTACGATCCTTCGTATGCGGACAAGGAAATTGTCTCCGAGAATATCAACAATTTTCATGTTTTAAGCGTCATATTAAAAAAAATCATTTTGATGAGACGTCAACAGAAATAAGTATTGATTTTGAAAATATTGAGACTGATGTAATAGCTCCACAGTTGTCACCAGATTCGAATTCAGATATTGTAGAACCTAATGCAAATGAATTAGAAGTCCAAGATGTTAATTTTGTTGAATCAATTAATGACGAAACCTGGGATAGTATATTTAACAAAATCGGGCATAATTATTTTTCGAAATTATATTCTAATCAAGCCTTATCGCGAGAATCCATTCAAAATTCACTTAACTGTACAACTGATGTACTTTCAAAAATTAGTGATTTATTAGAGACTTCGGTTATCCCTACACCTGAAACTGCAGGAAATTTTCAAAATATTCTCAAATTTTTGCAGAAACCGTTTCCTAATCAAAGTTCAGAATATCTAAGAATTGGGCAAAGGTTAGACGAGCGAATAGTTTCGGGCAAAACTACTTTAATACCTAGAGAAGTAAATTTGTCTTTTATTCCTTTACGAGATCTTTTTAAAAAATTTTTTGAAAATCCTTCAGTATTAAATACCGCAAAATCATATTTGTCTTCTAATCCCGATTCCGACGTCATTGATTTTATTGCTCACTCTCCTTATTGGCAAGAGAAAAGAAAAAAGTTTTTGGTAATAAATTTGTTATTCCTATATTTGCGTACTATGATGAATTTGAATGCAATAATCCTATAGGTTCACATGCCGGTGTCCATAAACTGGGTGCTGTTTATATCAGTCTTCGATGCTTTCCTTTAGAATATCAGTCTAGATTAATGAATATTTTTTTAGCTTTGTTAGTACATTATGATGATAAAGTTAACGAAGGTAATTGTGTATTTGAAATTCTTATACAAGAATTAATATTTTTAGAAACAACTGGTATAACAATTAAAATCGGTGAAAACGAATATGAAACAATATATTTCGCTTTAGCAGCTCTTCTCGGAGACAATTTAGGTCTAAATGATATACTCGGTTTTTCTAGTTGTGCCTCCAATTTCTTTTGCCGATTTTGTAAGGGTCACAGACAAACAATTTTAAATTCTGTCACATCAGAAGATGTTGAGTTATTACGCGATCAAACTAATTACGAACAGGATGTTAATGTGCAGAATTATAAATTGAATGGAATTTTAGAAGAGTGTATCTGGAATAAAATTCCTTCGTTTCATGTTACAGAAAATTACTCGGTTGATATAATGCATGATTTATTGGAGGGTGTGTGTAATTTCGTCTTGGTTTTGGTAATCTATTACTTGGTTTTTTTTACTAAAATGATTTCTTTAGAAACATTAAATTCGAGAATTCAATCATTTAATTATGGATATGTAGAAGCTGGCAATAGACCTCCAATAATAACGGAAAAAATGATACTAGAAAATTTTCAAATTAAAATAAAAGCTGCGGAAATGATGTGTTTAGTTAGAAATTTCGGTTTGATATTCGGCGATTATGTAACAGAAAACGATAATGTTTATGACCTTTACATAGGATTGTGTCAAATAATGGATATTGTTATGGCTCCGTATTATCACAAAGGCACAGAACAATTTTTAAAAGTTCTTATTGAGCAGCATCTGGAAATGTACATTAAAGTATCTAAAAGACTGAATTTGTATAGAAAGTTTAACTTAAAGCCAAAATTACATTTCATGGTGCATTATCCTCGAATTTTAAGCTTAATAGGGTCGTTACGTAGTATTTGGTGCATGAGATTTGAGGGAAAACATGAACCAAATAAGAAAACTGCTTATTTGTCAAACAATCGAATAAATCTTCCTTACACTATTTCAATGAGACACCAGTTGCAACAAGCGTATGATCTCTTAAACGAACAACATTTGCAACCGATTCTCAAATGCGGATCATACGATACAGATTTTTTTACAGCAAATGTTGATTTGAAATCATTTAATATTCAAGAAAACTTTGAGCCCCTCACGTGGATACAGTTTAATGGAAGTTTATTTAAAGTAAGAGAATGCGTTGTATTCCTAGGTATACGCGACGATTTACCACAATTTGGATTCGTTGAATTTATTGTAAGTGATGGCAAAATTATTTACTTTTTATATAAATGTCTTAATGTAAAAGGTCACGATGCGCACAGAAATTCCTATGTTATAGACTTTGAAGATTTTTCAAACTGCCTATCGTCAATATTGTTTACAGATTTATCTGATACAACACCTTTAGTTTTGAGACAAATTGGGGACCAATATTACGTAACACCGCCGTATTCTTATTAAAAAAATTAAAGTATTATTTCATTATAAATATGCGGATCACAGACTCAAATCTCTATATTTTTTCATGATTTTTAAATTTTAATTGTGTTTTCATTTTTAAATAATTTTCTTTAAATCTAAGTTTTAAACTATCGAAATTTTATAATTAATTACAAATTCTGTCATTCCAAATCGTATTTCATAATAATTTAATTATTCAAAATGTTAATGAATTTTAAAAACATTTTCTGTTCCAAATTTTAAATAGAAGTAATTTTAGTTTATCAATTTACCTTTTAGTCACTTTTTTTCAAGAAATTATTCAGCTTTTTCCATTTTTCATAGAGAACAGTTCTGTGATCCTTGTAATTATATATTAACATAAGCTACGTTGTAAAAAAATAAGTTTGAGATTATAAATGATTGTCCAAAATCATGTAAAACAACTTTGTGTATTTTTAAATAAACACATTTGAAAAAAAAACATTTCTTTATTTAATGAAAGTGAATAACGAATTTATTTAAATTTAGCGGGATTTAAACAGCCAATTAACAATCAGATTTCGCGCCTGCCCAATGCTAAACGTCCTGCTATTATTTATTAACATTAAAAAAAGAAATTATTTGTCTTAAATATAAATATATTTGCAGCAAATATGAAATTTATTTAAATTAAATACGAAAATTTATTTAAGTTAAATAAACGAAGTCAAATAAAACTTTTTATTTGAAACAAATAAAAGTTTAGTTGGTTCGGAGACAAATATCCTTTTTTGTTTGAGTCAAATAAATTTTATTTAACTCAAATAAATTATTTCTCTGGGTGTACATTTTATACATAAGAATATCTCAATTATTTAAAAAATTTATGATTATACAGGAAATTTTACGTATATAAATGATCTGAAAATAAATACTTAAAAACTTTAAAATTTGTTTATAATTTGTTAGTTTGAAAGCTTAAATTTCGAGCATTTTGACGTTGATAACATATCTTGATTAATGTAAAATGGCTTACCATTTTGACAATATTGTTTAAACTTTAAATTTTTTTTTAGAATTTAATTCCATTAATACACATTTTTACACAATAATTAAAAAATTGTTCTCAAAGTTTTCTAATTTAAAATTAGCGCTACAACGTTTGCAGCTCCATCTGCTTGTTCTCCTTTATGCATTCGAGTATACCTTTCTATTAAGATTTTTTATTCTTAATGCTCTTTTAACTAATTCAAAAGATTTCGATTCTTTCTATTTGCATTCGAGTTAAATCGATTAATTCGATATTTTCATTGTTTGTCTTTTTTAAGGATAGTATATATATATTCTATTAAGATTATTCTCAATGCTCTTTTAACTAATTCGAGAGATTTCGATTCTTTCGATTCGCAATCGAGTTAAATCGATTAATTCGATATTTTCATTGGGTGTCTTTTTTAGTATAGTACATATAGTATATATAAAAACTATAAACCTTCTCACGATTTTCTAGCTTGAGCCTAGCTCTTACCGATAAAGTAGGAATTTTTACTCTTATTTCATGTTTTCTTGCTTTATTGATAAGTGCTGAACTCACGCTAAAATTTCTTGGGATGGTTTATACTATAAAACTTAGATTTTTCTTTCCGTGGTTTCTTTTTTCTTTAAAAGTTTTCTAGAATAATTTAAAATATAATTCTATAACATTCCTCGTTCTTTTAAATTAATGTGATCTATAATTTTGTTGCTTTGATACAAAAATTAATATTTTCGAATTTTTTTTTTCAATTTAAAGACAATGATGAAGCCAAAAAGTAATTCATTTATTAATTGTAGTGATTAATACTTTTGTACAGAAAATCTGGCAAAATTCCATGCCAAAATTATTAAAGACTATCAAGATATAAATAGCCCAAAGAAAAAGTACAAGGTGACAATACCAACTTTATATGAAAGAGATTTTAATAATAAACTTTCAAAGGTCTGGAACGAATTGGAAAATGATGTTGTAAATGAAGCTCAATTCTTAAAGAATGCGGGATACATTTGCTCGCAATTACGGGTAGAGCATTTTAGCGTATGCATCACTGACAGAGACTTAGCAGATCATCAACATGAAGCTAATGTTCTATTATTTCCTAATATCGTCGAACAAGAAATGGAAATTGGAGAAGCAAATAACTTTGATCCTCTAGAAGCTGATCCTCAAATAGAAGAGCCAACAAGAAGTATTATTGTGGATGGTATAAATATAATTTTTAATTGTTTGAGAAAAGCAAGTTCTTTTAAAGAAAAAAATATTTTGTACGATGTTATTTTAAAACCAATTACTAATTGATTATATCATAGTATATTTCTTCTTGAAACTGAAATAGGTTTAAAACTCTTCTTGAAAAGTCTTTTGGAAATTATCCAAAATTGTCAAGAAAAACAAAATGACGGCTATTTCTTTAATTTATTTTAAAATTAAAATTACTCAAAAATTGCACAGCTTTTTTCAAATTTTTTTCATTTTTTATTTTTTTATTGATTAATTGTGTTTAAAGTGCAAAATATTTGTCATAATAGATTTGTAAATTTTAAACCATTGTAATATTAATTGCCAAATATTTAAAACCTTTAAACTGATATGACAATTAATTGGATATCTGTATTCAATGAATGGAACTTTTATCTCTAGTATAGTAAGGCGAATGGAAACCAACTTTAAAGGACCAATTTCTTTACTTAAACTTTTTTTTCTTGAATTCGATTTATGAGTACAAAAGTAGTGTGTAAAAGAAATTTTAACAAAATCCATTTAGCCGTTTTTGAAGAAAGTGATTGCTTTTTTGAAAAAGTGTTTTTCTTTTAATTTTGAAAAACACGAATTTTATTACATCGAATTTTTTTTCTTGAATCTAATTTAGGAGTACAAAGATAGTGTATAAAACGAATTTTACTGAATTCCATTAAGTCGTTTATTAAAAAAGTGATTTGTTTGTTTAAAAAATGAATTTTTAAAATTCTGTTAAGGACGAATTTTATTGCCTCGAAATTTTTTAGAAGTTCATTTGAGAGTGCACAGATAGTTTGTAAAATAAATTTTAGCCAAATTCTTTAAGCTGTTTTTGAAAAAAGTGATTTTTTGTTAAATTTATCGTTGTTAATTACAGAATAGATATTCTTGCATACAATTTATTATATCAATTTACATTCGTTTTAGTAAACAATTAATGCAAGTAATATCAAATTAATCACAAAAAATGGTTTAAAAATCATTTTTTAAACAAAAAATCAGTTTTTCAAAAAAGACGCAAAGCATTTCGCTAAACTTTATTTTACAAACTATCTTTGTACTCCCAAATAAAATTCCAGAAAACAGTTTGAAGTAATAAAATTCATCCTTTACACAATTAAAAAAAAACACTTTTAAAAAAAAACTTTTCTCAAAAACGGATCGACGGAATTCAGTAAAATTTGTTTTACACACTACTTTTCAACTCATATATAAAATCCAAGAAGAAAAAATTGGAGGTAATAAAATTCGTCTTTTACAGAATTAAAAAAATCACTTTTTTCAACCAACAAATCACTTCTTAATCAATAATATCACTTTTTTCAAAAACGGCACGATGGATTTGGTTAAAGTTTTTCTTGCACGTCCTACTTTTGTACTCCCAAATCGAATTCAAGGAAAAATATAAAGTAAAAGAACTCGTCATTCAAAGTTGATCAAGCACAACGTGTACTTGTTATTTTACATTATTAAAATCCACTTTTTAGGAAAGGTCCGGGAATGCTGTATGTGCAAATCGTGCACACCGATATATTGTTTATCAAATTGTGGCCACATAACTGCTTGTGAAAACTGTTGGGATGATTTCTATATTAATAGAAAAGAGAGAAATTGCCCGCTCTGCAGACAGTCATTCTCTGAAAGGGAATGGATTAAAGTATTATTTTTTGAAGGTAATAAAAGTTTAAATCATGATGAAATAATTAATTCTTCTTCCAATATCATTTTTATCATTCTGAAAAAGTGGGAAGAATTAAAATCCCACCAAGTTTGAATTTTCTGGAATTTTTACAGTCTCAAAATCATAAAGCTCCAATTCTTGTAGCAGAATTGTATGAAGTAGATGAAGTGTAAAGTAAATTAATTTTCATATTTATATGTCATTAGTTAATTTCAAAATTTCTGCAAACACTTTTCTATCGCGAAATTCTTTGAATAATTAAAATTTCTATTAAATAAAAATTTGCCGCTTGAAAATGAATATAACATTATAGAGCAATTCCATGGCAAGTAAGAATGGAAATTTCATCCCCAGTCCAGGATTTTCTTAGGAATTTGTTCTCTTTTTGGTATAACAAAGAACCCTGTAAAATGATGCACTCTAAAGTGGAAACAATAAGAAAATATAATAGTTTGAACCATTTTAGATATTACAGGAATACTTCTTTGAACTTGATTTTTCAAAGAAATTTACTTTTTATTTTTTTCATATTTTTTGTAATGATAGTGCTTATTATTATGGTACACATGAAAGTGTGACTTACACTGAATGTTTTGGAATTTCTGCGGAATTGAAATTTAAATTCCATAATTTCTGTATTTTCTAATTGTCGAAGTATTCAAATTAATGTTTATCTTTTATAACTTTTATTTAACTAAATTAGTATTTAAAGCAATTTTTGTTTAGTCAAACTTTTATATAACAGATTCTCTGGTTTATTGAGCTTTTATTAAATATAATTTCCATCTTATAGAATTTTTTTATTTTGCGAAATATTCACAAGACAGAATTTTTGATTAACATAAATAGAAGCTATTTGTATTTGAGAAAAAATTGCAAACAATTTTAATATTTAATATAGTTTCTCCATGGTTGTTAATATTGTTCATAAATATTCTACAGGATTCTTTGTTATACCAAAGAAAGCAAATTCCCATAGTTTCAACAAAATCCTAGACTCGGGATGAAATTTACATTATCACTTACCGTGATGGACCCAGTTGCTTCGTAATTAAATTATTTGCTTCAATGTTTTTACGTAAATCAACTCAATTCATTCTATTTTAACGATAATATAATAATTTAATAAGTTAATTTACATTATAATATGGGGAAATTTGTAAAAGTGGACGGAGACTGGGTACTGGACGGAAACTGGGTCCACCACGGTATCAGGCAGTTGCTCATTTTACAAATAAATAAATAAATAAATAAAATCCATCCAAGAATGTGTTACATAAAAGTTCTGCTGAATGAAAATTGCTTTAATTATTAATTTAGTTAAAAGAAAATTCTCAATTATTAAAAATAAATTGAAATATAAATTGCCCGCTTTTGTCCTTATTGAAATGAAAAAGCATTTTAAGAATTATTTATTAGAGTGGAATGATAATTTAACACATTTGTAGATATCAAGCTTAAGGACATTAAAGGGAGAAAAGTGGAGGTGGTTAACAACAGTGTTTGACAAATATTTCACCTCGTTTCCTGAAAATTTACACTTTCACCTCTTATTTAGAGAAATGCATACACTTATCGCAAAAATAGCTTTCTGCAGTAAAACTATAAGGGCGCCTACATACACTTTTAGCGCTGGAAAAAATACATTGGAATAACAGAGATGAAAAATATAAGTTTTCAATTTTTTCGAGTAGACATTAATTTTAACAAAAACAAAATCCATGTAAACTTTAATATTTTAATCTATTTAATACCTCAAATGTGTATTTTAGTCAAACCCTCTCACTTACTCCAACGGTGTATTTTTGCCAGCGCTGG
>WNHD01006138.1:0-17819 GCA_011057455.1 Ganaspis sp. Gsp50 | reverse complement strand
GCTGTTTTGGCTTTTTGATAAAATAAACATTCGGCATTTTTAATTTCGATCAAATGGTTATTCGAGGTTTTAGATTTCGAGGAGAAATCATGCGCCTGCGATTTGCAATTATTTTCTCCTTGATCTGAAATTATTTTTTCGTTCCTTTGCAGCCAAGTTTTCTTTGATTCGGAATTAGTTTATTTTTGATGGACGATTAGTTTTCAGTTGGTCTAAAAATGAAACTTGATCTGGGTAGTTTGCAGTATGATAGATTGGTGCAAAATTGAAAAAAAATAATCTATATAGAGAAGAAGATTGATTCGAAGGGTACGTCACGATCATTGGAGCATACCAGGACGTACTGTCCGACAGTATGTCGAGACGTAAGTTCCAGTACATGGTCCCACGCCTTTAGCTTTAGCCTTTAGGTGAAGATATTTATAATAGTGGAGGCATTTCGCCGTTCGTTCAGCGGGGGTCCAAAAGGACATGCCTTCATAATGCCTCACTATTTTATCTATTTTGTTTACTTGGACATATAACCTTCTTTCCAGAGGTTACTCTCATTGCAATATATCTTGGACATGTATTCCAGATAATTACCATGTCACACGCAATGATCATCAATTTCAGCCTCTATTCAATGTCAACACGACCCTTCAACTCTTCTTTCACCAAAACCCACATCTGAACACTTTTTACCAAAACACGTAAATTATTCAATATTAATTAATCAATTTAATTAATATCAACACAACCCTTCAACTCTTCTTTCACCAAAATCCACATCTCAACACTTTTTACCAAAACACGTAAATTATTCAATTTTAATTAAACAAATTAACACAGTTTTATTTAAAAGTATCAAATTGATATCGAGAATATCGAATTGATGAAAATTTTGTGATCAATTTGATACTTTCAAAAAATCTGTGAATTAATGAATCAATTGATTTATTCATAAAATAAATTTATTCTGAAAAATAAAAATAAAAATTAGATGTGCCCTTTTATAGGAAATTTTTTACTAATAATTGAATTTAATTGAGTAATTGAAATATTTGAACAAACTTTCGACAACTTTTAACAAACTTAAATTTCTTGTTTTTAGTTGATATTGAGAAAGAAAGAAATATTGATGGGGAGACATTTGGATTGAAAATAATTTTATTTGCGATAGTTGGTTAGTGAATCACTTCCGGTGTTCTACAGGGGCTATTAATAACGAGATTTTTTACATAGTTTTGAGAACAATAGAATAGTCCATCAGTGTATTTCGCCCACACACCTTTGTTATGAGAATTGTATAGGTCTCGGTATTACTTTCGCCGTGTTACAAGTTAAAGATTAAAGAAAGCAATACGGATTGAACCTTCAACTTTCTCTATTTGTAAGTGCAGATGCTGTTATACATATATTTCGTGAGATTTTCGCGCCGATCGATACAACAACACCGTCTGCCAATGATTTCAATCGCGCATTTACCATTATTTCAGGTATTATATTTCCACCATGTCCTGAACAAAAGTATACCACAGATGCTACAAGCGAAAGCTTTTCAAATCTGCATAACTTTCTTGTCATGTAACATGAATATTCAGATAGAATTATCGAATTAGAAACATGTTTTAATAGAACGTAGGTTTCCGTTGTATTCTTATTTTTCTTTATTAATTATTAATCGGCAGTGCAATTTGCATATCACGGTTTATTTAAAAGTATATTGATACCAAAAAGTATCAACTTGATGCCAAAAGAATCAAATTGAAACGCCAAAAGAATCAAATTGATGTGCCAAAAGAATCAAATTGGTGCGCCAAAAGAGTCAAATTGATGCGCCAAAAGTATCAAATTGGTTATACATACAAAACCTTGATCTATTTGATTCTTTTGATATGAGGATACTTTCAAGTTTGCTGTGTGATTCATCTTGTACACACGTTTTTTGCAATGAAAAAAAAGTAATAAATAAATATTTAAAAAATAGAAGGAGCGCTTGCAGTAAACAGGTTTTGATAATCTGTATCGTTTAAATGGGATGTTATAACTACAGTCGTACATGTTTCTTTGAATTGAATCTGATGTGTTGAAAAAAATAACCACCCTTTGCAATATCGAGTGCAACCGAAACTGGGAACGGTTCCACGAAATTTGGATTCACTCATAATCAGGTGACCTTCGCATTGTGACCATTCTTGGGAAGTATACTTTCAATTTGGTAAAGTAATGCTTGGTCAGTCCGGGTTTTTATCTTGCGAATTCCAAAGCCTGCGCTCGCTAATGACCGACAGATACGGCTCCTAACCAATTCACATATCGCCAAAAGTACTCGAGTAAGCTTACCTCCATATTTACTAATCTATTCAACAGATTTTAAAATCCTTTATACCTAAAAATTTACAAAGTATGTTTCACTATAGTACGAAATAAAAACACAAACACACTTTACTTAAAAGTAAACTGATCATATATAACTATAAATATACTATGTATAACAAAAATATCAAATTGATGCAGATTTTGTCATCAATTTGATACCTTTTGTTATTCTATAACTATAAATATGCTATAATAAAAATATCAAATTGATGAAAATTTTGTCATCAATTTGATACTTTTTGTCATCAATTTAATACCGTTTGTGATCAATTTCATACTTTTTGGTATATCAATTTGATACTTTTTGGTATATCAAGTTGATACTTTCAAGAATAAACAGTAAAATTATGTTGTAAACAAATGTTGTATTGCAAACAACGGTGTTGTTACTTGCGTAAGTTTTTACTTCGTACGCGGCAGTCTACTATCATAATTGGTAAAATTAAATAAATCGGTTGAAAGTTACAAGTTTGAATTATTGATTGCATGAAATATTTGAGTGTCTTGAAGAAAGTTGGTTTTGGTTAAATGAAAAGAAATGAAAAAAAGAAGCTACTGTGCAGACTGAGATGGCGCAAAGGAACGCATACTGTCAGCATAAATTAAACGACGCGGGGGGTGTTCGAAACTTGGGCCCGAGACAAAGTGGCACGGCGGCGAGGCGGCCCAAGCGTTCTGATTTCCCGACGATTATTCCGCTTGGTTTAGATTTATTTAGGATCTAAGCAAACACGAGTCCCTACATATTATCCAACGACGTTCCGCCTTCACCTCATCCCCATTTTAACCCCACCACTGCCAGCTAAATCATTCTCCCCTTTTTTCGACCCACCGGGCCCTATACTGCGCTCTCACACTCTTCTCCTTCTTGGAACTATCGTCTCATGACTGCTTCGGCTTGATTTATCAAAAACGAAGGACCAACGTCCTTCGAGCACGCATTCCTTCCGCTGCCCTCTGCCAACCCTTTCCACTCATATCTCTCGTCTTGTACAATTTTACGCATTAATAAGAATTTCTGAATAGCTTTATTTTTTAATTAAACAGCTAATTAAATATTTTATTCGCCAGTTTATTTTAAAGAGGCTTTTGGATCTCTTTTTTTTATAGAGAATCAGCATTTATCGCGAATTAAGTGAATCAAGTGCATTTTAAATCGCAAATTCATTAAGCTTGAAAATTTGCTGGTTTTTAGACGGTTTATATACATTGGTACTTTTTGTTATACTTTCTGTATAAACAAATATTTTTATACAAAAAGTATAAACGTATAAACACACAGGAAAAACAAAATGTTAAATTTCAAGATGAACTTAAATTTTGCATATGCCTGTAGAATTCCAATTTATCTTGGAATTTAACAGATGATGCATTGAGAAAGAACGTTTTGTTTATTCTGTGCAAACATTTCTATACAAAAAGTATAACAAAAAGTATCAACGAACAGAAACTAGTTCAAATTGTTATATCATTTGTTTATTAGATTTTCTATATTCAAACCTTGGAACTTTTTGTATACGTACAATTTTGAATTTTATCGATTTTTTGTTTCAAAAACTATTTTTTAAAGCTTTAGTTTTACTGTTTTTATCTTTAGTTCACTACGATAAAAAAACTTCAGCTGTTAGCTCGATTATTTTCTCTTTTTGTCTCAATTGGTTTCTGTGTTATATACCTATAGATTCTTTTCTTAATTGTTTCAATTACGATGGATTATTTCAATTGCGATGGATTATTTCAATTGCGATGGATTATTTCAATTGTTTCTGTGTTAGTTCGGTTAATTTCTATATCAGCCCGATTTGAAGCTTAATAACAACAAAAGTGTAAAATTAACTAAAGAGCAATTAACGCTTAAAAATGCTGCCTTGATTTTTGCAGACCAATTGCAGTATAGAAGACAAATGATAATAAGAGGAGCAAATTGCGACCTGTGTTTGTTAATATATCTGTGTTTGTTTATTTGTCACAGAGAGATGTCAAGTTAAATTAGTGTTAGAAGGGTTGAGGAAGAGAGAAATACACGTGCCGCCCTTTGTTTGCGCCTGCGCAGGAATGCTGTACCCTTTCCTGCGTCTTTGGCGAGATCCCGAGACCAATATCTCCGTCTCATTCTTTTCTCTCTTATCTCATTCTTTCCCACAAGTCCTCTTCCCCTTTCAAGTCTTTCGCACGATCTACAGGGGCGGATGGGCCTTACTAAGGATACTGAAATGCGTTAATTGCTCCACTTCTCTCATCACTGTCCTCATCCCATTCATTGTATAATGTATATCCTCAATTTATACTTTTATGTCCTCTTCAGAAGCAAGTATATTAGTAGTTCTCCTTTATTATAGTAAACATTATTATAATAAGAGTCATTATCAACATAATCATGAATACTCCTATAACGTAATCATGAATACTGGTATAACGTAATCATGCATTTTTATATATATTTTATTAACCCTTTTATGACAAAATAACAAGCACGACAAATTGGGTCTTTAAGCATGAATACTGTTTTGTTAATGAAGGAGTTTATGAATGCTTTTTGTGTAAAAATAATAAGGAAAGGGGGTTGAAAGTAATAAGGAATACTGATAACGTAATAATGAATACTGATAACGTAATAATGAATACTGATGACGTAATAATGAATACTGATAACGTAATAATGAATACTGATAATAATAATTAATACTGATAATAATAATGAATACTGAACAGAAAAAAATTGGTTCAAATTCCTTTCGGGTTATTTTTAACCAGTGCTAAAGTACATATAGACGATGGCGCCCTTTCACTGGATTATATTTGTTTCGTATTATTTTAACACCAATTTAGGGTTAAAGTAGCACTTATTATTTCTAGTGTGATAACGTAATAATGAATAGGAAAAGAGAAATACGCTGAGAGAAAAGAATTTAAGAATCAAGAGTAAATACTTGAATCAAGAATAGTTATATTCATGAATGAAAAATTAACATTTGGATCGAAAATTCGTGAAACAATAAAAATATACTTACAATTATTGTTTCAAGAATATCTTCGGTTTATTATAAGGATTTTTAAGTTCGAATCAAGAATATTCGCACAGTTTTCTTGAAAGTATCAACTTGATACCAACAAGTATCAAATTGATCACAAAATCTTCATCAATCTGATATTTTTGATATCAATTTGATACTTTTAAGTAAAATTTTTGTTTAAGTTTAGTAAAAGATTAAAGTAAAGGTTAATATCTTTATGTTAAATTATTTCATTCAATTAAAGTAAAATTATTGGTGAACCAAACTATTTCATCCTATTTTATGGTAAAATTGTTAGTGAATTAAACTATTTCATCCACTTAAGGTAAAATTGTTGGTGAACCAAACGATTTTATCCAATTAAGGTAACATTGTTGGTGAACCAAACAATTTAATCAAATTATGGTAAAATTTGCAGATAATACTAAAAATTGAACTGTCGATGAATCGAATGAGTTGATTCGTCCCTGAATGGCTCTTTCTCCTTTGGTCACCTATTTCTATCTTCGTCCATGACTTTCCAAGCTGTCTTTCCCCCCTCACAGCATATTCCCCCCTTTCTTCCATCTCTTTCGGTGGCCGCAGTGGTCCTTATCTTTCACAGAGAGGTGGTGCGAAGCCCACTGGACCTCTTTGGAAGGCCCCGCATGACATTAATTTTAAAATATTATTTGGGCCCCCTTCCGCAGCGGGTCCGCTCGCTCTCCCGGGGGTGTGTCTCGGCCGCGTGTTTGCGCACGCACCTACACCAACGTAATATGTCAGGTATGCATGCATGCACGCACGCGTGACCTTTCATTAACGGCGTTATCTATTTAATTCGGTTACCAGTCATTAAAATAGTTTTAAACGCCATTTGCCTTTGATCACTGACTTAAATTACATTTTCATATCAAACAATCTATAGTCTATGGCGTGCATTGCACAATCATTTGTTAAACTCATGTGCCGCTATACTATTGTTCTTTATATACTGTGCAATTTTTTTGATTGATATAATTCAGTTGGGAAACTCTCTCACTCCACGAAAGATAATCCGGAAAATTAGATAATTAACAATAGTTGTTAGTCATTTGTTTTTGTTAGAACTATTCTGTGGAAGTTTATTATTTTCATTTATCTATGCACAGTTTTCTTGAAAGTATCAACTTGATGATAAAAAGTATCAAATTGATCACAAAATCTTCATGAATTTGATATTTTTCACATCAATTTGGTATTTTTGACATCAATTTGGTATTTTTGACATCAATTTGATACCCAGTGATCCGTGAGGATCAATTTGATCCCCACGATTCACTATGTACTTTTAAGTAAACTGTGTGTCTGTTCTTATTTTCATTAATTTCGTATCATTTCATATCGCATTCGTTTCAATATCATACAGTAAACAATGCATGAGAAATATTTTGATCCCAAAAAAAGGATTGAAACGAAAATAACGATATTGTTATTCTTTGGAGTCAAAATAACTCTGTATGGTTTTCTATATGCTAAATTCAATGTAAAAACATCTTAAATTGAGACACTTGTTTTTATACGAATATGCTATATTTGCAGAATTGTCTTGTCATCTCAAGATTTTGAGTCAATGGTGATCGAAAACATGCCTACTTTTTTGGTTCGCTAAATTTGAGCCTCGATTTGAGCTAAAGAAAATGTATCTCAGAATGTATATATATACATTCTCAAATTTATTAGATTTGTGACATTTATGAGTTCAAAGGTAATAAGCGACTATTTTCTTATTTTACAAGACAGTGAATAAAAACAATGATGAAATGAACAATGCTCTATGAGGTAATGAGCAAAAACTTCCTCTATCAGCAAAAATGTTAAAATATTTATCTATAGATCTATATAGATCTATAGATATCTATCTTTAGATCTATAGATATCTATCTATAGATATCTATCTTTATCTATATTAAATATTTATCTATAGATAAATATTTTAACATGTCTAGATTGATTTAATTAGTGTAGACGAAATGAGAAGTGACTCATTTGATTCGACTCTACACTCTACACTCTACACTAATCACTTGAAAGAGCTGAAGAAAATTTTTGCAAACAGCTCATTACCCTTTAGTTATTGTAACATAAATTACTTAATCCGGTTTATAGTTAATGTTGCGGAGGCCTCGCAAGTCTGGAATATAAATCTTGTGGTAGATGAGTGACGTGTTCAGGGTACTATAACCGGACCCACATTGTTGTCGCAACTAACGACCTAGTAACACTATTTCATGTCTTTTGCCAAGAGGGTGTCGCCAGCTACGTAGATCCACCCTCGGCTTCTTTTTCGAAAGAAAAGCAAAGAGAGCATACTTTTTTATTATACGCACACATACACTATCAGCGGCACCAGCACAAACTCATCTTCCATAATTTCCTTTTATTCATTCTCCACCGAATCCCCCACCTCACGAGAGACAGACCCACGACTTCCATAAAGTAGATCGAGTTTCGAGTTATGCCCACTCGCTGTTTATTCGAACGGTCAAATATTTTTCGGTTAATCAACTGGTTTACCCCGGTTGAATCCTGAGAAGGTTGTGCAATCAGCAGAGCTCGGTGTTATTTCTTTTTCTTTTAGTTATGATATTCCTATATTTATTATAGTCGTTCCCCCGCTGATTGGGGATTTTGTTTCTTATTGTGCAAATATATTTTAGAATTTTTGGAATATTTCCTCGAATATTTGTATAATTATGATTTTACAAATAACAACGCAACATGTATATATCATATCGTTTTCAAGCATATCATTTATATATCATATCAGCTTCATTTTCAATGCAAAGGTTATTGACACCATGGGGGTGGCACGCAAGAGGAAAATTGTGTTCCTTTTGGTTTCTACAGCAAATTGCATGGAGCGATCCAAGCGCTCCTATAGGAAGGTACTCGAAGTTTCGCTATAAGTGTCCCCAAAAATTCCCATTGCGTGTCCCCCCCATGATTGACACAGAGGAATTGCTACAAAAAATGACGTTCAAATTCGCAAGGTTTTATTACACAGATTTTATTTTCTTTTTTCATTAAACGTGAAACTATTGGATTTGTGTGATTTTTGGCTTTTTTGTTTACGAAAAAATATTTGTTGTTCATGAAAAAATATTTGTTGTTTATGAAAAAACAGAATGTGGTTTTTCAATGCATCACCTGTTAATTTTAAGGTTCTTTGGAATTCGAAGGCATATGCTTGTAAAAATCCAACTGCACCTTGGAATTGAATAGCGTTGCATAGAAAATGAAGAGTTTTTCTTCGTGAGATGGTATTTAACATAGAGTATTCAAATTAAAAGGTGACAGTACAGCTAGAGTTTAATACATTACATAATATGCATTAAGCACCGTAAATTATGCAGAATTATCTAGACACTCAAAACAATGCTTTTCTATGAGGAAGCAAAAAGGATAAAAGTAACGTCTTTTCCTTATTTTTTTGGAAAGTCAAAATATAATTCAGGGTTAAAAATAACTTTTTTAATATTATTCACAAGAAATCGTTCATCTGGTTTTATAAGCACAAGAAATCCATAACTCGAATATTTTTTATTTCTAAATTTGCGGAAAATTTTATGAAGCAGTGTAGTTGTTGAAAGTATGGTAGAATTTATCGTAGATATAGGCTACTTGAGATGCGTTTCCAGGAAAAATCTTAATCATAATTAGTGAAATTTTTATCATGTCGGAATGATTTTTATGGCGGTAATTATGTCAGTTAGAGGATTCGTGGGAAGTGTAAATGATGGTTTTGCAATAATTAAGGTAACGGGCTTCCGTCAACTGACAAACTTAATGGTTTTCCAAGTTAAGAGACCAAATTGCCATTGTGACGTAACTAGAAAACAAATCTAAGAAGAAGCCTTTCAGCAAAACCACTCAGTTTCTTTCACGAGATCCTCGAAAATGAGTAGCTTCGTTCCTAAGTCAATTACAACGTGCCACAGAATCTCAAAGTAATTTCATTCTAGTCTGAAATGTTCCCAGAGCAGGAATTTTGTTACGGTTTTCTTGCATAGAAAATAGACTCGGAGATAAATCCTATCCTCTTGCCACAATTATTTTAATGTTAAATTCGGTATTTAGAAGACTCATTCTAGGTAATTATAAAACTGGTTTTCAGTTTTTCGGTTATTCAAATAATAAGCCGGGTGTTTACGTGTTACTTAATTTTATTTATGTCGTTGATGCTCTATTATTTAAGTATGCAGGTTTTCTTGTTTATTTCTGATGTAAAAGTTGAATACCAAAATTACGGCAAGAGAGAAAGTTCCACTATTGTTTTATGAACTTTTGACAGGATGGCTTTAAAGTGCGTATTTATTAAATAATTTATTAGCAAAGTTTCATCTTCAAAATTAGCTTCTGAATGACAGATAGTTTATAGCAATTGCTCAAGGATTTTTCGAAATGATTAAAACTCTTTTGGTCTTTGTTTCGTTTTTTATTTATTTCAACGAATACATCGCACATTTTCAACAAATTGCAATATACATTTTCAACAAATTGCAATATACATTTTCAACAAATTGCAGCATACATTTTCAACAAATTATAACACACATTTTTGACAAATTGCAATATACATTTTCAACAAATTACGACACACATTTTCAACAAATTACAACACACATTTTTAACAAATGTTATCTTTTTCAACAATACTAGAGTATGTTATATTATAATTAATAAACATTACTGTAGTAAGGTTTATCAGAATCGAAATCGTGCATATTTTTGCGATATGGAAATTGTTTGACACCATCTTCGATCATAGGATGGTATCCGGTGTTATTAAAATACTAACTGGCAAACTCATTTAAATGATAATGCAAATTTTAACGAGCTGAGCCCATGAAAAACAATGTTTATCGACACGTGGTTCTTTTTATGTGAACAATATTACTCTGAGAATTTAACGAAGGTGTTGGCCCTTTGGTGCATACATTGAAAGCATGTATTGGCAAGTCCACCGGCTTTGCGCCGGACCACGCTGATCGTATATCTGCTGGCTGGACAAATCACCCTAAATCAGCAATCCCTGAATCACACCGCTAACTATAGCCGGGCCGATCAACGGGTATTGTGTCGTCAAACGGAGGGTTTCACAAGAGAGCACTGCCTCAGGTGAAAAGGGGCCTTTCCTCAAGACACGTTTTAAGCTAAAAAGACATTCTCTCCTTCCACGTCTAGATTATAATCACTTTTTATTTTTCGCTCTTCTTTTAAAAACCTTTCATCTCCTCAATCGTCTGCTAATACCGCTCAATCAAATTTAATGTAGTAAATAAATATGGGGTCTCAAATTCACAATTTATTGCCAAGTTAATCACAAATAAATGTGGGGCTTCAAATTAATAATTCTAATAATTCTAATAATTCTAATAATAATTTGTATATAGTAAATAAATGTAGAGCATCAAAGTAAACTTTGCAATGAATTATTAATATATGGTCACAAATTAACAATTCATATATAGCAAAGATAGCAAAGGACCTCATATATCTATAGCAAAGGACCTCTGAAATAAACACTATAACAAATTTAACAGTTTTTTGAAAGTATCAACTTGATGTCAAAAAGTATCAAATTGATCACAAAATCTTCATCAATTTGATATTTTTGATATAAAGATACTTTTAAATAAACTGTGAATATAACACTTCATCACAACACATTAATATAATTGAAATTTGATATATATACAAAGTAGAATTAGAGTTGAAGAAATTATAAAATTGATTAATTACAATGTAATTGAAGTTCAATGTAATACAATTAAAATTTAATATACTTAACCCTTACAGTGAAAAAACTATAGTGTCTAGAAAGTGTCTAATGGATCGACAAATTAAAGACATCAGTTTTTGCAGTGTAGAGCCTAAAAATAACGCAAGCAGTTTAATGTAATTAAAATTTAATATCTGTAACATATTTAAAGTTTATATTGAAGTATATATATATATTTTACAAATATATGGGCATCTTAAAAGTAAGCACCTAAACAAAGAAACAAAATTAATGTCACAACGTCTTCTAAGGTTTTTGGGGTCGCTGAATCCGAATTTGAAGTCGAAATTTAAAAATTCAAAATATATATATAAATATATATATATATATATATATATATATATATATATACATATTTGTAAAAATATTTGTAAAAAGAGGAAAATGCCGTTTAAAGAGTGAGTTAAAATTGCTTGAAAATTCTCAAAAGAATATCCTTTCTCTCATTCCTTTCAATTGTCCCTGATAAGAAGCAGTGTAGCGCAGAGGGCAAGTTAGAGTTAAAGCAAGAATGCCACGGTTGCCTTGGCACACAGCATTCGAGTTGCGGTACTCTTTCTGATAAAATCTCGCCCGATACCGACAATAACGATAATAATATCGTCAAGCTCGTTCCGGTGGAGTCTTCGAAAATTCCGCTCTTGATTTTTATAAAATGTCTTCTCTTTTTGTTGCCAAAGTCGAGTCCAAGGGGACAAAGTGTGTAGCGCAAAGCAAGGTAATCTAAGGTAACGTAACGCAAGTGCACGTGAGATTGAGGGCGTGGAGCCCTTGGGCCTGACTGCCGGCAGAAGGGGACTCATATGTATATATACTGAGACCCAGGCGGCTTATCGGGGGTACACATCCTCACTGCAGATTAGCATAATGTCTGCTGCAGTGCGTAGGTACCTCCCCCCCCTTACACCCCTTCTGCTTCTTCTTCCTCCTCTTCTTCTTCAACTTCTTCTTTACCCCACTTCACCTTCAACTCATCCTCCTTCCTTCACAAGCATCCTGATGATCGCCACCACCATCACCACCGACACTACCACTGCACCGCACTCTCGCAATTTCACCTTCTTCCATCATCTCGCTCAGATATATACTCCAGGGTACCAGTTCATGATGATAATATAATAATAATAACAATAACGGTAATAATAAAGGAAGGAAACCCCCTAAGCGATTTTCAATGCTCAGACGAGCCGACATGAAGAACATCATGCTTTTTTCCCTTGTTCCTGCACAGCGACTTTGACTTCCAACTTCGATCTGTGATACATTCCACACGGATTAGGGACTCGTTTCTCGTCAAAGGGAACTTTTCTGCCCCATTTAATCTCCGTTCGCGGGGAATTTAACATTCTTGGGTCGTATGGGGTATACTTGGTTATTCTGGGTATTTCTTGGGTATGAAGTAATTTTTAAATGGATTGAAAGACGTTATCTATAAAATATGCATTTGAAATACTTTTTAATTATTTATAATAGAATGTCATTTTTTCGCTCAACTGGCTAAGCTAAATAATCATAAGCTAAATCATAAGCTAAATCACAAGTTACATAATTCCATTGATGAGGCTATACGAGAAAAAAAATGCTATTGAATCTATAGCATGTGTACGCATACGTCCAAACACATATTTGATTCATTTGATAGAATATTTGGTTGAATTTATAGCACTGCTTTTAAATCAAAAGTTCGAGTCTTAATTTTAAAAGCAGATATAGAATCAACCAAATATTCTATCAAATGAATCAAATATGTGTTTGGACGTATACATATGCTATGATTCAATAGCATTTTTTTCTCAGTGTAGAATTCGTTTTGACTAAAATTGTGTTCGTCTAATACGGATTTGCAGCACAAAGTAATGAAATTTATTTATGACGGATACGCTGGCATTATGTGAAAAGATCTTGAGGAGGAAATATATTTTATGATAAAAGCTAAGATCTAAAAGTCATTGTATAAAATTTGAGATTTATATTAATGTCGAGAAAGGAAATCATTGAGTGTACGATCAAGTTTCACGAAATTTAAAAATGCTCAGGTATTCAAGTTATTTTATAGTTACGCCATTGAACCGGCAGGTTCTTATTTCTGTGTATATACGTTAAAGATGCTTTGCATCTTACATTGTAACACAACTGAATAAGTTGAATCAAAAGAAAAACGAAAGGGTCCGACCGATTCGATAAGTTATCAAAAGTGTCGTTGTACTTTATCGCAAATGCATGCCAGTGTTTCTCACACAAATTCATGAGATTAACTCTGAGTATACTCTTCTCCAGGACATCCTTTCTTCGTGATAATTAATCTCTTCTCTACTGTTAATTTTCGTTCCAATTTTAACATTACTGTAAATTTCACACTAAATTCACACATCGTTATTTCATATTAATTTCACATTAATTTCACAATAATTCTGCCGTACGAAATAAAAACTTACATAAACAACAATGCTCTCGGTGGGAAATTTACCGATACTCAAGCTTGGCCCAGGCTAATGTTGGGCCAATATTGGCCAAGCTTGGGCCAAGCTTGAGCCAAGCTAATTTCCCATTGGGAAATTACCATTGAGAAATTACCAGCTGGTATTGTTACTTACGTAAGTTTTTATTTCGTACGGCAGAATTTCACATTAATGAATATAATAAAAATTAATACAGCTGATTTTACTGAAAAAGGGTTCCTTATAAAAATGGAAATAATAAATAACAATCGCTGCAAAAATCGGTGTGTCATAGACTGAAAAGTATAAGTTTTAAAAATAAATGTGTGACATTTCTTTGTGGGTGTTTATAAACAAAAATAGAAGAAGTTTTCTTTTGAGAAAAGAAGCTATTGAAAAAACTGTAAGGAAATTTAAATAACGCAACACGTTAACTAATTCGCTTCATTACGTACCTATCTCACGTTTTATTCTCTGCACAACCTGTCCTTTTGGTTTTGGTAACCAATCCAGTAATTCCGCATAAGGTTAAATGTTAAAACACTGACTGGATTCAGCGGTCGAACAAGAATTTTGTAACTGTCAAGTATTTCTTATACCCAGCACCTGAATGGATGGTTTGTCACGACCAATGACGTTTGTAAATATATACAAAAAATTAATTTCATTCTCATGTATTCATAATCGCTATCCAATTTTAAATCCGATTTTTTATCGCTCATTTTAAATTTACTTTAATTATTACACGGAATACATTTATTGTTCGAAATTTGCAGATGAAGGATAGAAATTATTCTAATATAATGTATGTTATATAAGTAATGTATGTTACTTGTATTTAATGTATGCTACTTGTACGTAATGTACATTACTTGTACGTAATGTATGTATTG
Source organism: Ganaspis sp. Gsp50 (assembly GCA_011057455.1). NCBI lineage: Eukaryota > Metazoa > Arthropoda > Insecta > Hymenoptera > Figitidae > Ganaspis > Ganaspis sp. Gsp50. The sequence goes on along the minus strand of WNHD01006138.1, from coordinate 3,310 downwards.
TTACTTGTATGTTAAAATCACTGAAAGTGATGCTTAATCGAATTTGAAAGCAATATCTTTTTGCAAAGCACTCCTTTCTCGTACATCCTCTAAATTGGCAGATCTTGGCTACGACCAATAAACTGGTTTCCAACTAATGAAATGTTTTCTTTATCTTATCAGCTGATTGTTTAAGACAACTCATCATGTCAGTGTAAATAGTTGGTAATATCAGAAGACATTGATCAAGTTTTTGAAATGATGGATCCAACAGCCAATTCCTTATCAGCGAATTCTCCACTCTAGTTAAAAAATTTTAAACTGGTTAGCACTTGTTGATTACATCAAGGACAAGTTAATTAAACTAGCTTTATATCTTATCAAGCCTCTGATCCAGTGACTGCCCCTCTGATGATGATAAGTTACAATTCCTCTGCTTAGATTCCTTGCAATAGATCTTGAATTCCGATACCATTTTGATTCATAAAGGAAATTCTAATTCGATTTAAAGACGTTCACAAAAGGTTTAAATGCACTTTTAAACCAACGGGGGCTCTTTAAACAGGCGTTTACAACTGAGACACAATTTTGTGTATTAAACACAACCTTACACACTTTTTATGTTTGTACATTTGATATAATACATTTTAATCTCTTCAATAGAGATAATCTTAAATTCGCTGATACATTTTCAGTTAATGTTTATAACTATTCAACTATTCTATACGAATATTTCATTGTTTTAACCGAAAATTAATGTTTATAACTATTCAACTGTTCTATACGAATATTTCATTGTTTTAACCGAAAATTAATGTTTATAACTATTCAACTATTCTATACGAATATTTCATTGTTTTAACCGAAAATTTTTATTAGAACAATTTGCCAACACATTTTGGCAGTGTAAAACAATTTACCAATATATTGGCAATGTAAAACAATTTACCAATATATTGGCAATGTAAAACAATTTGCCAACATATTGGCCATGTAAAACAATGTGCCAACATATTGGCAATATTAAAACAATTTGCCAACATATAGACAATATTAAAACATATTGCCTCGCATATTGCGGTTGTGCAATTATTATTAAACACTGAGCACAAAATTGCACACGTGAAACACTCAAATATGCATATTACATGAAAAAAACTACAAAAAGCGAGCCCAAGAAGTGCACATTAGTATACAAAATTGCACAGAGTGAACATTAAATACAAAATCGTGGCCACAGTTAAAAATAACACTTGAAAGCAGACTTTAAAAGACCTTAATTCGTAAAGGGCATAAAAGGTAAATAGTGTGTTAAAAGACGAATTTGCGAGGCCTGATTGCAAAGAATAAGAAAAGAAAGTGCAAAAATTGGCCTACTGAGAGTACAGAACTGTAACAACAATGCGGACCTTCTTTTCTGCTGGATGCACGGTCCATGGACGAGCAACGGGTTGCAGACTCCGCAAGTCGATCTGTGGTCCCAAGATGCAAGAGAAGAGGGCCCAACCTTGCTGCCACTGCTATTATGGCCAATAATTCATTGAGTGACTGCCAGGCTCGACCAGAGTCCGCACCCCTCTTGTATGCACGTCGTTTATACAAGGTGATACGAAAATACCTGTATTGCTTGGAAAATCAGCCACATCCTCTCTAAAATATTATCACCTTCAATGTCTCTGTATTTCTTCAAGCCACGTTCCATAATAACCGTATCTTTTTACATTCTCATCAAATAGAACTTTTTTAAAAATAAGCATGTAATATGTAAAAGTAACACTATTTATTGATATATTTTCAACGATTTATTTATACAGGGATATGTCAGAATACGACGCTGTATAGTATAACTATTTATTTATGATCACTATAGCCTAAACACACACTGAAAAAAAGAATTATTGTTTTCAGTCGATTTTTGACTGGAACTGTTTACATAAGTATCAGTTTTGACTGATTTTAAGACCAAAAAGTGACTGATTTTTTTTTAAGCCACAAAATTGGCTGATTGTGTAAACAGGTTAAGACTTACTTTTTTCTGTGCAATTTACGTCAATTTGTAATTGTTTGTGTTTATTATACGTTAACACTGCAAAAATTGATGACTTGAAATAAGACATACCATAAGACACTTGATGTCTTATTCTTATCTTGAAATAAGACATATACACTGCAAAAAATGGTGTCTTAAAAGTGGGACAAAAGTGTCTTATTTGGTCAAAAACGTCTTAAATTAAGATATTTTTTGTGTCTTAGTCACTAAATATGTCCTAATTTAAGACGTTTTTGCTCAAAATAAGACACTTGATGTCTTATTTCAAGACATCAGTTTTTGCAGTGAACGTATTTTTTAGCAGTAGTTTTGTGTTGGTTTAGAATCAAAATAATGTAGACACGTGTGCATTGAATACTTATATACACTCTACATATGTAGAGTGTATATAAGTATATAACACGTGCACATAGGCATACATCTTATACAGATGCACGTATGCATTCCACATGCACAGACTCTGGAATAATTGATATAGCAATTACTTCTTTAGCAATGACACAAAAATGCAATATTGCCAGTTGAAGGGTTAAATTAACTGATCAAAAACACTAATAAGTGAAGATATCGAAATGGCCATAAAATTACATGAAAACTTCAGTAGTGCGAGATTAACCAATGTTTTGCAATTTATCTTTAGAAACCACCTGTCCACGTGATTCATAGACTCTGCTTTCATAAGGTTTAATTACGAAAACCGAAACGTAGCAATTTGTTATTAACAGCAGAGAAATTTCGCCTTATGAACAATAAAAGTGAAGCAGTTAGTATCCATATTTTTTAATGAGCGTCTACATTTTGTAATGAGTATCAATATCTCCTGAGTATTAATACTTTGTAGTCTTTATGCATAAATCTATGTCTCTTAATTACCTATTGTAGTAATTTACACATATCGTATACTGTTAGTTCTTTAATTGCAACTTGCAATCGCAATTTAAACACACTGCAAAAAGCAGTGTCTTAAAAGTGGGACTAAAGTGCCATTTTTGCAAACATGTCTTAAATTAAGACATGTCTTCAATTAAGACGTGTCTTCAATTAAGACATGTTTTAAATTAAGACATGTTTTAAATTAAGACATGTTTTAAATTAAGACATGTTTCGTGTCTTAAATGAAGACACGTTTCGTATCTTAGCCACTAAAAATGCAATGAAATTTGAAAGTAAAAAAGAATATTGTTACTCTCTTAAAACGAATCAGCGAAACTTCGCTGATTACCAGCGATAAGTGTGCAGCTGATTCAATTAGCAGATATACACTGAGAATCAGCGAAATTT
>WNHD01006135.1:0-13803 GCA_011057455.1 Ganaspis sp. Gsp50 | reverse complement strand
ATTTTTACATGGTAACCTTGAAAATTTTGCACTGATCGTCACACATCCTTGATACCCCCCTCCCCCCTAGTGATGTGACGTAGTTTATGGACGACCCCAAAAGGGTTCCATGCAATACACTAGAACTTCGATTTGGCGGTCGCTTAATTCCTTTCTTGAGAAATCTCGCCCAGAAGCGTACACACGAATACAGCGCCCTAGTTATTACTATTGCGTCTCCGACATGACAAAAGTATTTATTTTCAATGATTTTTTGATAAAAGTGACCCCCAATGTGGATAAAAAGAATGATAACAAAATAAAACGTGTAGAATTAAAAATAGATTAAATTAATTCAATGAATGTCGAGGGCACTGCGCCTGTATATGTACAGCACTGTGCCGATAAAATGACGTCGTGACGTCATTCTCAATTTGGCGGTCTAAACCCAAACCGCTCCCTAAAATCGAGATTTTAGTGTAATACTGTAGTACACTCCCGGCCGTGTATGCCATTTTGTCACTAGATTTCAGCGAGTAAATGTAAAGAAAGAAAGTATGAGCTAAATTAACCTAAAAAGTGAAATAAAATTTATTAAATTAATAAAATTCATTAGTTGAATTTTGAAAAATTGTTTATTAAAGTTTATTAGAGTTTACATTTGTTGTTAATTTAGTGACTTAAAAGTTAACGTTGCTTAAAATGACGAAAGATGTCAGACACAAATTTCCAAGGGCGTAGCTAGTCTAGATGTCGCCCTACAAGTTAGAGATCCTAGTAAGGCGATTTTTTCTTTTTTCTTTGACAATTCCCTAAAATATTTTCAATCCCTCGATAACTTTTTTACAAGTAAAGAGTGTCGCCCATTTTAGAGTGTCACCCCAAACGTCGCCCCACTTGGCTACGCCCCTGCAAAAATCGAATTAATTTCCGTACAAGATCGAATTGTATTGATTTATTAATATTTTTGATGAAATATAATTTTATAAAATTGTCGAAATCAAGTTACATATAGTTATTATTATTATTATTATTATTATTATTATTATTATTATTATTATTATTATTATTATTATCATTATTATTTCTTTTTTTTTTTTAATTATAGTATGTACATAAATTTATGAAATTATTTTGAAACGAAAAATGAAATAAAATAGCGCCACGATTCTGATAATATTTTACGGATTTTAACCAAATTCGAGAACAATATGTTTACAAAAGAGTGAAATGGAGGGAAAATTTTGGTTAATGGGTCACGTGACTACTGACGTCATTTTCTATCACATGCCCTTAATTAAATAAAAGAGTCGGTCTTACTTCATTATAGTCAAGAGTGATTTATTCAAATTTATAACTCTACATTTTTGACAATCAAATATACGTATTAAAATTGATAAGTTTTTTTCTTTCATTAAATGCAACTTATTATTAATTTAATAATCGTGATATGAAAATTTGTTCTCATACTTAGTCGTCATATACACTGCGTATGTTTAAAGTTTGCACAACTTTGTGCAATTTAATCGAATTGTACACTGTACAATAAAATTTTAAATCCATAATATGCTAACTAAATTTGAATCAATAGAAATTACAGAAATAACTAATTTTTACAGGGGTAATAAAAAGCTACTAATTCAATTCGTTCAATTATTTTAAAAATTAGTTCAAAACTACTGATAATTAGTTCAATTGTACTGAGAATTAATTCAATTATTTTAAGAATTAGTTTAATTCTGCTAAGAATTGGTTTAAATCTGCTAAGAATTGGTTTAATTATACTAAGAATTAGTTTAATTGTACTAAAAATTAGTTTAATTTCACTTAAAATTAGTTTAATTCTATACTAAAAATTAGTTCAATTGAAAGTAGTTCAATTTATTTAAAAATTGTCCCTATTCTACTGAAAATTAGTCCAATTCTATATTGAAAAATCATTCAATTCTACGGAAAAATAGTTCAATATTACTAAAAATTAGTTCAATTAAAACTAGTTCAATTCTTTTAAAAACTCGCACCATTCTACTGAAAATTAAAGCAACTCTTCTACAAATTAATTCAATTCCACTGAAAATTAGTCCAATTAATACTAGTCCAATTAATACTAGTCCAATTATTCTCAAAATTAGTTCTTTTTTAGTAGTAATTAGTCCAAATCTACTAAAAATTAGGTGAATTCTACTGAAAACTAGTTTAATTAAATCTATAGTTCAATTCTTTTCAAAGTAAGTCCGATTCATCTAAAAATTAGTTAATTGGACTGGTAAATTAACCAAATTTACTAATAATTAGTTGAATTCTACTGAAAGTTGGTTTAACTAAAACTAGTTCAATTCTTCCTGAAACTATTTCAATTTTTCTTAAAATTAGTTCAACACTACTGAAATTTAGTTCAATTAAAACTAGTCCAATTCCACTTAAGATTAATCCAACTCTTCTAGAAATTAGTTCAATTCTACTGAAAATAAGTTAAATTATTCTTCTAAAAAATAGTTCAATTCTTCTACAGATTAGTTTAATTCTATTAAAAACTAGTTTTTTACTGATGATTTGCAGAGACATTTATTTATTTTCTGTATAATTTTATTCGTGTTCAGTTAATTCAGTTATAGTAAATAAATTCTCCTGCCAATCAATTAAATTCTGCTGAAAGGCAGTATGTATAATTAGTATTTAATTTATTCCAATATACTAAAATTTTACTGACAATCAATAAAATTCGACTGAGATCAGTAAACATTATGACTAATTTTCATTAGAATTTTTGTTGATTGTCAGTAGAAGTGAACTAATTGAATTAGTAGCTCATCTGTGTCCAAATTGTCAAACTACCTTTAACATTGTATTGGATCACCTAACCAAGTTTTCGCCTAGCTTGACACCAAGATTCGAGCTTGGCCTTCATTTGGCCCTAGTTTGGCTCTAATTTGTTCCTAACTTGATACTAGTTTTGCCCAAGTTTGGCTCTATTTTAGCCTGAGTTTTACCCTAGCTTGGCCCTATTTTAGCCCCAGTTTGGCCCTACTTTTTCCCCATTTTAGCCTCAGTTTGGCCCTAGTTTTCCCCTATTTTATTCTCAGTTTGGCCCTAGTTTTCCTCACTTTCGTCCTAGTATGACCCTAGCTTGGCCCTAATTTGGCCCTAGTTTGATCCCAGTTTTGCCCAAGTTTGGCTTTATTTTAGCCTTAGTTTTACCCTAGCTTGGCCCTATTTTAGCCTCAGTTTGGCCCTAGTTTTGCCCCATTTTAGCCTCAGTTTGGCCTTAGTTTTCCCCTATTTTATTCTCAGTTTAGCCCCAGCTTGGCCCCATTTTAGCCTCAGTTTGGCCCTAGTTTTCCTCACTTTCGTCCCAGTATGTCCCTAGCTTGATCCCAGTTTTGCCCAAGTTTGGCTCTATTTTAGCCTTAGTTTTACCCTAGCTTGGCCCTATTTTAGCCTCAGTTTTGCCCTAGTTTTGCCCCATTTTAGCCTCAGTTTGGCATTAGTTTTCCCCTATTTTATTCTCAGTTTAGCTCTACCTTGGCCCTATTTTAGCCTCAGTTTTGCCCTAGTTTTCCTCACTTTAGTCCTAGTTTGACCCTAGTTTGGCTCTGATTTGTCCCTAGCTTGATCCCAGTTTTGCTCAAGTTTGGCTCTATATTAGCCTTAATTTTACCCTAGCTTGGTCCTAGTTTTGCCCCATTTTAGCCTCAGTTTGGCCTTAGTTGTGCCCTATTTTATTCTCAGTTTGGCCCTAGCTTGGCCCTATTTTAGCTTCAGTTTTGCCCTAGTTTTCCTCACTTTAGTCCTAGTTTGACCCTAGCTTGTCCCTATTTTAGCCTCAGTTTTGCCCTAGTTTTCCCCACTTTAGTCCTAGTTTGACCCTAGCTTGGCCCTATTTTAGCCTCAGTTTTGTCCTAGTTTTCCCCATTTTAGCCCTAGTTTGACCCTAGCTTAGTTCTATTTTAGCCTCAGTTTTGCCCTAGTTTTGCCCATTTTGCCCCTAGTTTGACACTAGCTCAGCTCGATTTAAGCCCTAGTTTGGCCCTAACTTAGCACTAGTTTACATCCTGGCTCAACCTTGGCGTCAAACTAGGCGAAAACTTGGTTGGGTAGATAGAATTTCCCACACTGAATATGTATACTCAATTACCAGATTATATTGTGCTTAATGAGAGAAGATAAGAATATGAGTCTCATTTAATGTTTTAAATAACAATTCTGAAGTTAGTGATAATAGAGCCAAGATAAAAAATGGATATCAATTTCAAATAATGTTAATGATTTTTATAACGTTTCGAACAAATTTTACACTATCATCATCTAGCTTAGGGAACAACTATTTAATTGTTTGGTAAATTCAATTTCGTCCGAATTCAATCAATGTACTAATGAAAATTGAGATAAAATGAATTCTAGTAAAAGTAAAATTAGAAAAGATGCAATTATGATCAGATGAAAATGAGGATGTATCCAATTTTGGTCAAATGAAAATTTCGATAAATCAAATTTCGGCCATTTCAGGTTGGACATTTTTTATAATAAATATTAAATTTGGACCGAAAGTGTCATTTTTCTTTTGTTGATAACTACAATTGTTGTTAAATTAAATTTCGATTTGCTAAAAATAATTATCATTTAAATTGTTGATAAATTAAATTCTGCATAAATGAAACCAAGGATAAATTACATTGTACTATGTAATGACAAATGTGATAAATGGAAATTGCGATAAAACCAATTTTTGTCAATTAAAAATCAGGACAAATCAAGTTTCGGTAAATGACATTTAGAATAAATGAAAATTTAGGCTAAAATTTTGAATCAGTGTTTGAGAAATTAAATTTTGGATAACTAGCAATAATAATAACTTTAAGTCTTTATAAATAAAAAATAAAGGTATTTTAAATTTTGATCAAATGAAAGTTTGTATAAATCGAATATTTGGATAAAACAAAAATTACACAAATAGAATATTTGGTCAAAAGAAAATTCGTAGGAATTAAATATTTGGTCGAAAGAAAATTTGGATGAATCAAATCTTTGGCCAAACGAAAATTCGTATGAATCGAATATTTAGTCAAAAGAAAATTTGCACACATAGAATATTTAATCAATTGAGAATTTGTGTAAATCGAATATTTGGAACAACGAAAATTCGTACAAATTGAATATTCGGTCGAAAGAAAATTTGGATGAATCGAATCTTTGGTCAAACGAAAATTCGTACAAATCGAATATTTGGTCAAAAGAAAATTTGGATGAATCGAATCTTTGGCCAAACGAAAATTCGTATGAATCGAATATTTAGTCAAAAGAAAATTTGCACAAATAGAATATTTAATCAATTGAGAATTTGTGTAAATCGAATATTTGGAACAACGAAAATTCGTACAAATTGAATATTTGGTCGAAAGAAAATTTGGATGAATCGAATCTTTGGTCAAACGAAAATTCGTATGAATCGAATATTTGGTCACAAGAAAATTTGGATGAATCGAATATTTGGTCAAACGAAAATTCGTATGAATCGAATATTTGGTCAAAAGAAAATTTGGATGAATCGAATCTTTGGTCAAACGAAAATTCGTATGAATCGAATATTTGGTCAAAAGAAAATTTGGATGAATCGAATCCTTGGTCAAACGAAAATTCATATGAATCGAATATTTGGTCGAAAGAAAATTTGGATGAATCGAATCTTTGGTCAAACGAAAATTCGTACAAATCGAATATTTGGTCAAAAGAAAATTCGTATGAATCGAATATTTGGTCAAAAGAAAATTCATATAAATCGAATATTTGTCCAAAAGAAAATTTACACAAATCGAATTTTTGGTCAAAAGAAAAAGGCAAATCAAATATTCAATCAATTGAAAATGAATCCAATTTTCTTCAACTGAAAATGTCAACAAATCAAATTTTGAGAAATTTTAAATAACACCGAATCAATTTTCAAATAAACGAAAAATATAAAATATAAAATATAAAATAAAAATATAAAAAAGTTAATATCAAAATGAAATGTCAGTCTGTTGCAAATAATTAATAAAAAAGACAATTTCAGTTGAACTTGTGATTTAAAATTGAATTATCAAGCGGCGAGAGTTATTTATGTTTGCTTTTCACACGAATGACGAAAAAGTGGCAACCTTGCGTTCAAACGGATATATGGGAATGCTACAGAATTGAAGCAGCTGTTGGCTAGGGAACTAGTGGTTAGTCGATGAATTTCTACGTGAGTCGACGGTGATATCGACTCACTTCATAACCGGCCTTAACATTCATTCATTTTTATCAAAAGGAAACCATAATCGCTCACTTTTGTATCATCTATATCAATGACCCGATGAAAATTGTTAATCGTGTCTCAATAGTTGTTCCTTTGTTCTCGACAGTATTACACAATGGTGCAAACAATGCAAAACTGTTCTGTGATAAAGATATTTTAGTCATAGTGGAAAAAGTGCCTGGAAGATAGCACGTTGCTCTCAGTAGTGATCTGGAGTGTCAGTGCAGTTTTTTATTTTTTTTTTTTTATCAAAGATATTTCAGTATTCAGAGAAATCCAAAAAATGGACAGAAATGTCAAAAGTGAGGCGAGGAATCCTCGAGAGGGAGCCAATCCATTGTCGGTTGTTTCGTTTGCGTAAGAAACATATTTTTATATTTTTGTGATAAAATATTAAACTTCTTAACAATAATTGGTTGCAAACGATTTTTTTACACCAACATTATCAGAATGAAGTAATCTCCAGACACAATAACTTTGTCTTTAATTTTAAATATTCTCCCAGACGTTAGAGGAACTATTTGATTTTTGACTAATTTATATTTTTAATTTTTATTTTAAAAAAACATTTTTAAAAAGCTTTGTTCACTATTTACTGAAAAAAATTTTTTATGATATTTTTAATTTTTTGTAAGATTGATTGAATTATTTTGATCCTATTGTATCGTAAAAATGTATTAGTATTTTTGTTTTTATTGTATCATAATCATTTTTTAGTACTTTTGTTTCTATTGTATCGCAATATTTTTAATCTGATTCTATCACAATCATTTGTTAGTATTTTTGTTGTTATTGTATCACAATAATTTTTAAATATTTTTATTCCTATTGTACCATAATCATTTGTTAGTATTTTTGCTGCTATTGTATCACAATAATTTTCAAATATATTTGTTCCTATTGTACCATAATCATTTTTTAGTATTTTTGTTGCTATTGTATCACAATAATGTTTAAGTATTTTTAATCCTATTGTATCATAATCAATTTTTAGTATTTTTGTTGCTATTGTATCACAATATTTTTTTAGTATTTTTGTTGTTATTGTACTATAAGCATTTACTATTACTTTCCTTGTTATTAAGTAATTGCAATTTTTTAGTACACATTTGTTGCTACTGTATAACAATAATTTGTTAGTATTTTTGTTGCTATTGCATCACAATATTTTTTTAGTATTTTTGTTGTTATTGTATCATAATCATTTGTTAGTATTTTTGTTCGTACTGTATCACAATAATTTTTAAATATTTTTGTTCCTATTGTATCGTAAACATTTTTTAGTATTTTTGATGCTATCGTATCGTAATCATTTGTTATTAGTCTTGTTGCTATTGTATCCCAATAATTCTTTAGTCTTATTTGTCATTGTATCACAAACATTATTACAATAATTTTTATTGTATTATCCAACAAAACTTTTAGTATTTATGTTGCTATTGTATCATAAATATTTACTAGTATTTTTGTTGCTATTGTATCACAAAAGTTCTTCAGTGTTCTTGGTGCTATTGTATCAAAATCATTTTCTAATATTTTTATGGCTATCGTATCCTAATAATTTTTTATTATTTTTGTTGCTATTGTATCACAATAGCTTTTTAGTATTTTTGTTGCTATTGAATAATAATAATAATAATTTGTTACTATTTTTGTTGCTATTGTATAATAAATATTTACTATTACTTTTGTTGCTATTGAATAATAATAATTTGTTACTATTTTGTTGCTATTGTATAGCAAAAGTATGTTATTATTTTTTTGCCATTGTATCACAATAATTCTTAAAAAATGTTCTAGTTATTGTATCATCATAAATTACTAGTATTTTTATTGCTATTGAATAATCATAATTTGTTAGTATTTTTGTTGCTATTGTATAATAATATTTTTAGTATTTTTGTTGCTATTGTATCACAATCATTTTTTAGTATTTTTGTTGCTATTGTATCACAATCATTTTTTAGTATTTTGTTGCTATTGCTTGACAATGATTTTTTAGGATTTTTTTCTATTGTATCATAACAATTTTCTAGTATTTTTGGTGCTATTGTATCACAATAATTCTTTCAATAATTTTTACTGTATTTTATCACAATAATTTTTTCAATAATTTTTACTGTATTGTATCACAATAATTTTTTCAATAATTTTTACTGTATTGTATCACAATAATTTTTTCACTAAATTTGTACTATATTGTATAACAATAATTCTTTAGTAATTTTGTTTTTCATAAAACAGTATGTAATATAAATAATAAATATAACTATTCAATAATTAATCTTTATTATCGCAATTATGAAATCTTGCAAAACAATAATGTTTGTAAAGTACTATAATACACAGTATTATCACCCACGAGTACTGGAACGCCCCTTTTAATCACTTCAAATTAATTCAACTTTTTAATTTACAGTTTTAAATTAAAAACTAGTCTCCCTAGATTGGTGAAAAATTATCTAAAATTCTAAATAAAACTAATCTACAATAAAATTCTTTTAATAATTTTTAAAGAGGTCGTCCACATGTCACACTCTAGTGTTAGGGAGGGGGGGGGGGGCCAGGAAAATATGACCTTCCATGATAATTTGTAATTTTTATAATATAAAAAGTGGTGGAGGGGTGTCTAAACACATCAAAAATTTTGTTACACAATTTTTTTTGTATTAAAAAAAGTATTAAAAATAAACAAAGTATTAAAAAATCAGCCTAAATGGTAATTGTTTATTAAAAGTAGAATAACTCATGAAATACAAAATAAATTTTCTTGGTCTCATTTAAAAACGTGATTCTTCACAGAATTATGATAATTTATGAGTGTTATTTCGTAATTATTTACCTTCATTGTGGATGATGCTAAAATTAAAAAAAAAAGTTGAAAAACTGTAAGTTGTAGTCTGAAAATATGATCATAAATTAAACGAAAAAGGGCATTGAAGAAATACTTATAAGATTTCTAACAATAAGTAATTTTAGGCTCTGACTCTCTCTCTCAATAAATCCGTTTTCAATAAGTCCGCTTCCTCTTAACAGCTCTTTTATGAACAAATTTTCTGAGTAATTTTAATTTACTTTTTCATTTAAATTTTCATTTCCTGTATTTGACATGAACGGATTTATTGAGAGGGAGAAAGAGAGAGAGAGAGAGAGAGAGAGAGAGAGAGAGAGAGAGACATAGCTTTAATAGGAGAAACATTTTTGTAAGTAATTCTGATTTACTTTTCCATTTTAATTTTCATTTCCTTTATTTGACATGAACGGATTTATTGGGGGAGAGAGAGAGAGAGAGAGAGAGAGAGAGAGAGAGAGAGAGGCAGGTTTAGTAGGAGAAACATTTTTGCAAGTAATTCTAATTTATTTTTCCATTTAAATTTGCATGCCTTTTATTTCTTATGAGCGGACTTATTGAGAGAGAGGAGGCTTTAATATGAAAAAACTTAGATTTTAATATCTTAATATTTTATTAATTTTTACATTCTTTAGTATTCAGTTAAAAGGCTTGTCCCACTTATTATTCAAGTAAATAAATAATATAAAAATATATTTTTAAGAATTCTTAGATACCTATTTTAAATTTAAACCTAAATATTGAGAAAAAAAGTTTGACGTCAAAAATTCTTGGAAATTCAAAATTAAATTAAATTCTTAAGGTAAAAATTAATCAAATTTAATTTTTTCCCTTAAATTCTAGTTTTGCTTATTTTCTATGAAAGGAATTATTAAGTTAGGGCTTTAATATATTTTTTAGAAATACTTTTCTCAGTAATTTTAGTATTCAAATTTCTCGCTTTTTTCAAACAAAGTTTAGCATTTTCCAAAATGTAAAAGAGTATGAAATAACACTGCTAAATTATTTTAATTCTACTAGAAAATTAACTTGTCATTGAGACAAGAAAAATAAAAATAAAATAAAATAAGCAAATAAAAAAATCCTTTATTTTTCCATGAGTTATTGGATTTTTTAAATAAAAACATGTCATTTACACAGTTTTTGCAATAATTGATTTAAGAAATATCAAAAAAACTTCATCATTCGTCTATTTTATTTAAAATTGTTTTAGAACACCAATGTCCAAAAATAATGTTTATTTTGTAAAAAAGCTAATTATTTTTAAATGCTTAAAATAATTGTTTACATGCTCATAGACGGTAATGTTCCTTTTTGCTTCCTCATAGGGGAGTATTGTTTATTTTTTTTAAACTGTACCTTTTTCGTGTTATATTTTTTAATTATTTTACATACATATGTTTTATTTTATTCTTTTGTTTCTTTATTTTATTTCTGTTATTTATTTATTTTATATTTTTGATTTGTTTATTTATTTTATTTTCTTATTTTATTTATTTATTTTATTTTCTTATTTTATTTATTTATTTCAGTTTCTTATTTCATTTATTTATTTTATTTTCTTATTTTATTTATTGATTTCAGTTTCTTATTTCATTTATTTATTTTATTTTCTTATTTTATTTATTTATTTTGTTTTCTTATTTTATTTATTTATTTTATATTCGTATTTATTTTATTTTCTTATTTTATTTTATTTATTTATTTTATTTTATTTTATTTATTTATTTTATTTTCTTATTTTCTTTATTTTCTTATTTTATTTATTTATTTTATTTTCTTTATTTTCTTTATTTATTTTCTTTATTTATTTTATTTATTTTATTTATTTTACAAGCTGTATATTTTCTGTAACTATGCTATTAAGCATCAATGTTGATCATTATTATTGAACACATTTATATTTACAGAATTAAACTTTTTTCTAACAAGCAATATATATTTTGCATTCATGTATTTCACCTCAATTATTTTTAACCTTTTAAGAGGCCTTTTATCTTTATCTATTGAGGTGACAGTAGAAAATAAATTTTCCTCTTTAACGTATTTTTCTAAAAATAATTACAGTTCAAATCAAGGTAAAGGAATTAATCTTCTCTACTGTTGCAAAATTGTTAAAAAATCAGTATTTCTTTAGACATAATATTAAAAAAAAATGTTTCATTAGTTCTTTTAAAACGTTTTTAAAAATCTAATAAAATCTATTAAATGCATCTTTTACTACTTGTACTGAAACTTTAAAACTGTCCACCTGGAAAAATTATTTACTTTAAAAAATTATTGCCTACAAAAAATGTTGACATTGAAAAATTAACGAGAATTGTTGACATTAAAAAATTATTAACTATGAAAATTGTTGACATCTACAAATTAACGAGAATTGTAAAATTATTGACTACAAAATTGTTGACTTTAAAAAATTATTGACTACGAAATTTCTTGACTTCAAGAAATTAATTACTACGAAAACTGTTGACTTTAAAAAATTATTTTCTGCAAAAACAGTATATTTTAAAAAATTGATTTCGAAAATTATTTACTTAAAAAAATTATTCAATCCACAAAAATTGTTTAATATAAAAATTACTAACTACACAAAAATTGTTTGCGTTAAAAATAATTGTATACACAAAAAATGGTTCAAAAAAGCAATTTTTATTTTTTAAATTACTGACTACCAAAATTATTTAATTTACTCTGCATTTCTTTTTGATATTTTTATTTAATTTGTATTTATTTTTAATTTTGTATTTTTTTTTTAATTAATTTATATTTATTTTTAGTTAATTTATATTTATTTTTAATTAATTTCTACTTAGTTTTAATTAATTTGTATTTATTTTTAAAAAATTTTATTTCCTTTCATTTATATTATTATTACAATTGTTTAATTTACATTTAAAAAATTGCAGATGGCTTTGGAAAATATTTCGAATCGGCTACAAAAGAGAATTGGAGCATTCGGATTTATTCGCGCCTCTTGATTGTCATGCTAGTCAACTCATCGGTGATAAGCTGGAAAGAAAGTGGCAACAGGAAGCAAATAAATGCAAGAAAAAAAAAGCGAAAACAAAACCTAAATTATGGAAAATTTTAGCAAAATGCTTCGGAAGTGAAATCATAGTCGTAGGAATAGTCCAATTTATATTAGAATTTATTTTAACGTAAGAAGTACCATATTAAAATTAGTGATAAATATTAAAATTAATAATAAATATTAAAATTAATAATAAATATTAAAATTAATAATAAATATTAATATTAATAAAGTAGAACGTCTCTAATTTCAAGGTCATTTAATTTCAACTTTGGGGTCATCCACATATTACGTGATATCCATGAGGGGGGAGGGGGTTAGACAAAGTATCACGCTCCATTAAAATTAATATTAAAACAATAGAAAAAGTATCACGATAGGGAGGGAGGGGGTCCAAATTACCAGAAATTTGTATCACGTGATATGTGGATGACCCCTTTCTCTAATTAGAGTGTACACAAATTAGAGACGTTATGCTTTATTAATGATTCAAATGAAGGTTATGTCCAAGATCCTGAATGATAACCTAGGGATCTACCTTTATCTTTCTTTTTTCCTCTATTAATAAAAAATAATAAATCAAACATTCATGACACACTTGTTTCCTAAAATGATTCCCTAAGTTTCAAAACCCTTTTCAAAGTGCAAGCAGTTCCACAAAAATAAGTCGATAAACTGAAGGTTAATAAACTTTTTTTTATTATGTATTTTATTGCAATTACTTGCGCTTAAACTAAAAAACTATCGCTTCGAAACTTCGGGTTTCGTCTTAGGAAACTTTGAAATGTGTCACGAATATTTGACTTATTTTTATTTTTTACAATTTTTGGAAAAGAGAAAGATAAATGTAGATTCCTAGGTTATCATTGAGGATCTTGGACAGAGCCTTAAGGTCATGTCTAAGAACTCGGTTGATAAGTTAGAAATCTACGTTAATTTTTATTTTTCCCTGAAGTTTCTTTTTAAAAATAATAATAAATCAGACGTTCATAACGCACTTGAAGCTTTCCTACGATGATTCCCAAAATTTCAAAGCAATACCTTTTTTAGTTTCGCTGTAAGTAGTGAGAAACTTGTGAGTCGATAACAAACCTACCGACATATTAGTTTCTCACTACTTACAGCGAAACTAGAAAAGATATTTCTTTCAAACTTTGGGAATTATCGTAGGAAACCTTCAAGTGCGTTATAAATGTCTGACTTAATATTATTTTTAAAAAGAAATAACGTAGATTCCTACCTTATCGACCGAGTTCTAGGACATGACCTTAACTATTCTTTAATACATGTAATAATCAAGTTAAATCAACAAATACGATTTTTTAGAAAATTGTTATTTTTTAGGTGAAATACTTAACTCGGAAGAAGAAAATGAGATTACATCTAAGGGGTTAAGTGGACATTTTCCACCAAGACGATTGGAAGTGATGGATATGGATAGAAACAGCGATTATAATAATCATGGTGATAGTGATGTCGATGAGATTGATGATGGTGATGATGGTGATGATGGTGATGATGGTGATGATGGCGATGATGGCAATGATGACGACGATAATTATGACAACGGCGATGACGATGACGACGATGACGACGACGATGATGAAAATCAAGATCAAGTTGATATTCTCCGCCTTCGAACCTGGGCTATCGAAGAAAAAA
>WNHD01006129.1:0-15800 GCA_011057455.1 Ganaspis sp. Gsp50 | reverse complement strand
CTTTAAGTTTTTAAAAATTTCCCGGTTTGGTAAAAAATTCCCGGCTATTTCCCGGTTTTTCCCGGTTAAATAAAAATCCCGGTTATTTCCCGGTTTTCCTGGTTTTCCCGGTTAGTAGACACCCTGACAGAGGCAGCGAAGAAGAAAGAGTTTATTAAGTGGTCACATGATCAAAAGATGTCACACATGCCAGACATCAAAAGGTGTCTTGATGTATCATCGTATGGTAATATATACCAATAATTGTTTCAAAATTGAGTAGAAACAGGAGAGAAACACATTTCTTTCAAGTAGAGGATACTCAAAAATTAGCATTTATAATTGTATTCGGAGATTATCATCTTGAACATTAATACGGGTATACATATTTTTGCTTAAAGAATATACTATATTCTATTCTATATACTATAATAAGAATATACTATACTCTCTCATGTCAAACCAAGGTTTCAGAGAGGGATCATGAGCCCCTTGGATCCGCCAATATGCATTTTTACTATCAGTATGGTTGCTTATTCTATATGGCATTATATAGTAAGTTATAGTAGTGTATCATCCCAATGTAGTGGATGTTTCATTCTTCTTCTCCTTCTTCAATATGGATGGCCTGATTTCCTATTTTTCAGTAGATTCTAAAATAACTATATCTGGTTTCCTATTTTTTAGAAGATTCTAAAATAACATCACTAAAACTAAACTAATTCACTTTCATCTTTGACGTGTGTCTATATAATATGGATCTATTTTTCTCAATGGTACAATTGCGAGTTGATATACAAGAAAAAGATATACAAACCTGTGTATAAGGTGCATATAAACATAATACATGTGCATATAAATAAGTTATAAGATTTACCCTATAGCACACATTGATAATTTCCTTAATCCTCTTAACCATTACCTATATAATATATAACAATACAAAACCTATATAATATATAATATATAACATAATATATAATTAATATAACAAAATATTTCTTTTTGCTTCTTCATAGAAGAAGCTTTGTTTACCCTACATTTTTTTCTCAATGTGTTACCGAATTGACTCATTCCTATTGACCAAATTAACTAATTTGAATTAACCAATATACTAATTTGTATTAACCACACTCACTAATTTGTATTAACCATACTCTCTAATTTGTATTAACAATATTTACCAATTTGTATTAACCAAATCCACTAATTATGTACTAACAAAATTCATACTACGGTCCTATTCGAAAAAGAACGGAAGGTATCTCCAATTATCTGAAAGGCACAATATACTAAACTTTTAATAGCATCTGATATTTCGAAATCAGACCAAATATGTATTTCAATTACATGGAAGAGGTTAAGGCAGCAGACAAGAAATCCCTACATATAATGTAAAAACCTAACTCGAATTTTAATTATCTCGAAAATGAGCTGGTGCTCTTACATAGGCTGCTGGTGGAATTACACATTTTCACGGTTCAACGTCAGGTTCTTACTTCTTAGTGATTCATTCTTGGGGAATGCGATGTGGCAATGGTCGCGCGGATAAAACACGCCGAGAGAGAGAGAGAGAAAGAGAGAGAGAGAGAGAGAGAGAGAGAGAGAGAGAGAGAGAAAGAAAGAGTAAGCAAGAAAGAGTGAGCAAGAAAGAGGGTGAGGTTTCTACGGAGATTTTCAGGAGACAGAGAGAGAAGAAAGTTGAGACAGGTTGTGAGCGAGTGAGATGAGAAATGGAGTGACTAAACTGCATAAGAAGAGTGTAATGTACCGCGCAGCGTAATGTCTGCACGCTTCGGCAATTCACTTCTGCCATTTTCACCTCCTTTCGGTATCTCCCGGATGTTACGTCACGATTAACCTGCGCCACCTCCTTGGCTACACCGAGAGGTAGCGAGACAGCAGGGGAGCCCTGAATCATCTCCAATCGCTTCTTCGTGGATGCTGAAGAAAATGAATCTAGCACGAGCGATATCCTTGACCGAGCACTTGCTGCTCAGCTGCCTTCAAATTATCCAAGAGGATAATTGAAGACCTCAGACTTAGAATGATAAGTGGCTGCAAGAACCATTAATCAACTCCTTTTCACGACTCAATGCTTTCATTGATTCACGTACGTCGAGATTCATTTTTCCCAGTCTCGGATTAACGGTGAACAGTGCATTTTTCATTCGTACGCTCTTCAAAATCACACTATGTGTGTAGCATTTTAGTATACTGAATACTCTTATAATAAGAGTTCTCAGATTTTCAATTACACGAGAAGTTATAACTTAACTTATTGCCGATCTTATTGCACGAGATAATAACTTATAAAACTTAACTTATAACACTAACTTATAAAATAAGTTACGAGAAGTTATAATTGCCACAAGAAACAAAGTATCATAAAGTGCAATTGTCATGACAAGAGGTACATTCAGCACTTAATTACGAGATGAAAATTATTTTCACTTTTAGAATCTTCTTGCTGGTTGCGACATGATTGTGTATAAAGATTGTTAATGTAATTTGTTGGAGAGTAGGAGAACTACTGAACCATCATTTTTATGTGCAAAACGATTGTACCATCATCTATGTGTGTATATAGATACCATACCTATACCATCTATTTATCGTATAGGATTTAACATATGAAGATGCGATTTCTAAAAGGTTTATTTTGTTAACATCATCTATGTACGTAGAAATATTGTATGTACCATCATCTATGTACGTAAAACTATTGTATGTACCATCATCTATGTACGTAAAACTATTGTACCATCATCTATGTGTGTAAAATTATTGTACCATCATCTACATATGTAGTACAAAAATTCATCATGGTTCTCCTATTGCACAAAAAAAATAGGTGACATTGTCGTTTTCGTTGATTGTTTGTTATCCTATATATCGACCTAAGTGACAATGTCACATGTTTTTTCTTTTCACAAGGCGCAGTCTTATAATTAACACAGTTATTAGATTCAATATATATTTTTCTCTCTGAATGCAATGATCTCCAATTTTTAAAACTAAAATTCAAAAACTTCGTATAGGTACTTACTGAAACTTCCAAACCGTTCAAGTAAAAAACTGGTACTCACCTGTAACAAACAAGAAAACAAATGATTAGATACAAAATTTCAGTCCGTCGTTACGACATTCGTAATATGTAATCATTCAACTATACAACAATAATAGCATAACTAATCAGAAAAAGGAACTAATCAAAACCAAGAACTGATGAAAAAGAAGAAATCTACCAACGCCATTTAATGGACTCATTATTATCAAATTTCAGCTTGTAAAAAAGTTTCATTAACATTCCTGACCGAATCTTTTATACACTGCAACTCTTGAGTTTCCAATTTGGAGAACGTCGCATCGATTTCCAATATCTATACCCATTCACCTTTTTTTTCAAATCTAAAGCCCGCAATCTCAGCCTATTTTCTTTTACCTTTTATATTCTGCCAAGTGGAATTTTTCATGTTTATTTATACTTGCAGGAATGCAATGCCCTTACGTGATAGAATAATATTTATCAAGGCAACACATAAAAGAGATTTAAAAAGCCAACCTAGACATTATAGAAACAAATAAATGTAAAATTGTATGTATCAAGAAGATGCTTCATGAATTTTGCAAAATGTGTGTAATGTAAATAATAAGATAGGAAATTTAAAAAAATTCGAGATTCATTCATAAATTTCACTATCTTTCTTTCTCATCCTCTGCACTTTAATCGCAGTTTAAATTCACTTTTTATCAAAACGATCCGAGCGAAAGGATCAGGAGATAACTGTCCAAACACTGTAGGCGAAAGCATGATTATCTTAATTCACGTTTTATGTCGACTTATACATAATATTAATATATGGAAAGAAAAAAAGGAAAATTCGTTTTGTAAAATAATGAATGGGTATTTACTCTACTGTTCATTCACATCTGCAATCTGCTATTTATACTGTACCCGAGTCGAAATTTAGATCCTCTGTTGCATCTCCTAGAACCTCATTAAAACCTTCTTTTGACTCACTTTTTCGACTCATTTATTCTCTAATAGAGTCTCCTTTCGTCCTTTATTTTATAATGGACCCTTCATTGAATCTTTTATTCTCTCATAGACCCTCCTTTCAAACTCTTAACGGAAGAAAGGAAAATCTCCACAAAGTTTCGAATTCAAAGTATACGGATAATTTCGAATTCGGTTTCATTAAACAGTATACTTTCACTCTAAATTCCTTGGAGTGAGATTTCACTCCACGAAGAGTGAAAAATGGTTCACTTCGTTTCGAATGAAACAAAGTGAATTCCCACTCTAAAAGAGTGAGATTTCACTCTTAAAGAGTATATTTTCACTCCAATTAAAGTAAAAATTCACTCGAAGCAAAGAGTCGCGATGTTAAATAGACGCCATGGAATTTAATTATTCCTAATGGAATCATGGAAATTTCATGGAATTTTCATTTAAATCATGGAAATTTATTTTTTGTTTATTTAATTTCTTCTGATTTTATACTTTCTTTAAAAAAAAAATACTTTAAAATATTTCAGATTACTTCATAATATTTAAAAATACTTAAAATTACATTACAATATTTACAAATACCTCCCAACACTTAAAAATATTTATAATTAATTAAACATTATTTTAAATTTTCCTTTAAAATATTTCCAAATGTATTCTCAACGCTTAAAAATATTTAAATATTCTTCAAAATATTAATATATAAATATAATATATAAAATATAAATATATAAAAGAATATTTAACAAGACTAAAAAATATTTTAAAATATTGAAAAATACTTAAAATTACCTTAAAATATTTCCAAATACTTCCCAATACTTAAAAATATTTAAAAATATTCAGAATATTTGAAAAGACTCAAAGATACTCAAAAATACTTCAGAGTACTTAAAAATTGCCCTAAAATATTTCCAAATACTTCTCAATAACTAAGACATTTTTAAATATTCAGAATATTTAAAAACACTAAAAAGCACTTCAAAATATTTAAAAATTCTTCAAAATATTTTAGAATACTTAAAATTACCTTAAAATATTTCCAAATATTTCTCAATACTTCAAAATATTCAAAAGCATTTAGGAATACTTCAAAATATTTAAATATACTTAAAATTACTTTAAAATACTTTAAAAGACTTCAACATATTTCAAAATACTTAAATTAATTTATAAAATTTACAAATACTTCCCAATGTTTCAAAACATTTTAAAATATTCAAAATGTTTAAAAACACTAAAAAATACTAAAAAATACTTCAAAATAATTAAATTACCCTAAAATATTTCCAAATACATTCCCAACACGTAAAATTATTTAGAAATTTTTCAAAATCTTTAAAAACACAAAAAAAAGATCAAAATACTTAAGATTACCCTAAAATTTTTCCAAATACTTCTTTATACTTTAAATATTTAATTAAAATTATTCAGAATATTCAAAAACATAAAAAATAGTTCAAAATAATTAAAATTACCCTAAAATATTTCCAAATACTTCCCAACACTTCAAAATATTTAGAAATTCTTCAAAATATTGAAAAATACTTAAAATTACCTTAAATATTGAAAAATACTTTTTCAATATTTAAAATATTTTAAAATATTCAAAATATTTAAAAACACAAAAAATACGTCAAAATACTTCAAAATATTTAAGATTACCCTAAAATATTTCCAAATACTTCCTTATACTTTAACTATTTAATTAAAAGTATTCCGAATATTCAAAAATACTAAGAAATAATTCAAAATAATTTAAAATACTTAAAATTACCCTAAAATATTTCCAAATACTTCTTTATACTTTAAGTATTTAATGAAAATTATTCAGAATATTCAAAAACACTAACAAATAATTCACAATACTTCGAAATATTTAAAATTACCCTAAAATATTTCCAAATGCTCTCCAATACTTCAAAATATTTGAAAATACTTTAAAATACTTAAAACGATTTTAAAGTTGAAAATACTAATTTTTAATAAATAACTAAATTTCGATTAATATTAAAAAATATCATGGAAATTTTTCTATTCTTTTTATGGAAATCATATGGAAATCATAAACGGATAGAAATTCACAAGAAAAAATCCTCTGCTCCCTGCACAAGGATAACCCAAGATTGGTTTTTCTGCTCGGAAATATATCCAAATTTTCTAGTATTAGGCGTACCTTTATCAAGACTCTTATAACAACAAAGTACTTCCGCCTACGCTTTAAGTAAAATCTACTTAATATCACTTAAGTAATATTTACCTAACGTTTGTATATTCTGAAAAAATAGTTAAGTATAATTTACCTAACCTATTATAGATAAAGTTCACTTAAATTAATAAGCGAATTCATACTTATGTACTTAGGTAATTTTTACTTAAGTACTCTAACTCAACTACTTCAGTAATTTTTACCTAAGTTTTAGGTTTATTTCACTTGCGGTTTTTCTCCGTGTATTTCAAAATAGTATGTCCTCACGCTCTTTTAGGATGGGTCTCTTGCTTTAAGCGCATGCGCACATACTTTATTCCTACGAGAGTATGGATGCGATAAAGCTAGAGGTCGCTTTATACCATAGTATAAAGCATAGTTACAGACATTTGTTATAGTATAGACGTATAGTTTGAACATATGTAGTTCTCTGATCTAACTTTTCTATACAGAAAAGCTACATGTACAGAAAATCTAGATGTACAGAAAAGCTAGATCTTTCTTTCCGTGGATGTTGGCACGCAGCTTTTGTATGAACCTCGAGTATCAATGGATCAAGTTTGAGAAGCAAGAACCCGTAGGAGAATGAGAGTGAAAGGAATCTTGATGTAGGAAGAGTGACAAAAAGGTGATGGGACTAGTCACGCAGACGCGTTTCTCCGACAAGTAGATAATTTAAATTGATTGCTTGCCCGATGCGACGCGTGGATACACCATGGCATACTATTACGAGACGAGTTTTCCGAAGCCTCGGAGCCTAATATGGCATCTGGTTACAGACTCTAATTAGACTAATGCGACGGACGCTAATTGCTTTATTAAAGCAAACTGGCCTTTTTAGAGCGAGACACTAATTGTTCTTCGATCCGAGTTCATGTCTGATATTCCACTTAGCATTGTAAATCGAGCACAGGGAAAAAATTAATGATCTTCTCGAATACTCTTTTTTAACTCTTGAACGAATGAATTGCTTATACTACACGCCATCAATGCACCGCGTGCAGAAGAACAGTACTTCTAATTGTAACAAAATCGGTTTGTAATTTTGTTCCTAATTGTCAGATCTTTAAAAACTTATGCGTAAGTAGGTACTTATTATATTTTATCTTTAAAGCTTATGCGCTTTTGACTTAAGTTCGAACTAGATCCTATACTTTGCGAATCCAAAACGTGGCGGGAATGTTCGCTTCTACCGTTGAAAGATTCAAAAGAGGGTATATAGAAAAGGAGTCAAAGGAGGATTTAATCAGTAGGTTCCACATGCCAAGTTCAGGATAATGATACATAGTTGGCATATCAGTATAGATACTTTTGAGATATCCGTACAGATACTTGGCATATCCGAATAAATAATTGGTACATCCGAATAGATAATTGGCACATCATTATATGGATCATTGACATATCTGTATATAAACAGTTAGCACATCCATATACAGTTATAGTACATCCATATAGACAGTTAGTATACATTAATATATAGACAGTTAGTAGATCAATATAGACAGTTAGTACATCAATATAGACAGTTAGTACATCAATATAGAAAGTTAGTACATCAATAATATAGACAGTTAATACATCCATAAAGACAGTCATAGAACATTCACATAGACAATTAGTACATCATTATAGACAGTTAGTGCATCCATTTAGGCAGTTAGTACATCACTATAGACAATTAGTGCATCCACATAGACTATTATAGTACATCACTATAGACAGTTGGTACATCCATATAGACAGTTAGCACATCCATATAGATACTTAGCACATCCATATATAGTTATGCACACATCCATACGTTCATAATTGACACAACCCCAATTATAGCTAATCTACCCATAAACATGCAACAAACGCATTCATGATTTTACAGCACACTCATCAATAAGTATTTCCGTATCGATCGAAATCAAATTTTAAAAACAGTTTTGCATTGGATAATAAATCGGCGAATGATTGAACAAGAATAGTAAATCGGCAAATGATTGAACAAGAATAGTAAATCGGCAAATGATTGAACAAGAATAGTAAATCGGCAAATGATTGAACAAGAATAATAAATCGGCGAATGATTGAACAAGAACAATAAATCGGCGAATGATTGAACAAGAATAATAAATCGGCGAATGATTGAACAAGAATGACTAGGGGACAATCGCAGAAAATGGCGTAGGAACACGAGTACATTTATCTACAATTTTCCAATTATGCTGTGAGTCACTAGTACCCGTTAGCGACGAAGCGAGACCCATTAAAGTTTGAAGAGTGGGATACCACCTTGGTAGGATCGTTATCTCTTGGATTTGCGCAGGCTTAATACCTACAACATGCAACCAAAAAAAAAAGAATATAGCACCCACGCCACTGGGGCCGCACTCTCATTACGCATTATGCCTGCCCATACAATGTACGAGACCGAATAAGCCAATCGACTGCATCTATTCCTTTTCATCTCAAAGACTTTTTCTGCTTTCTCAATCCTTTCTTCCGCGCCATTATACCAGTTTTTGAAGCTTTCTTATACAGTTAACGATCCTCGTTAGTCAATTTATATTCTAGCCCATTACGGTAATTATACAGCACACATCATGCTTTAATGAAATTATTAATAATATTTTTACTTCCTCTTTAAGACGTGGATTAAGTCCACCCAGAAAAATTATTCATTAAGAAAAAGACGTTCATAACGGAACTTTAACAATCTCTTCTGTTCATAATTATATCTATCTTGTGTCTTCGTATAATTA
This sequence comes from Ganaspis sp. Gsp50, assembly GCA_011057455.1. Taxonomy (NCBI): domain Eukaryota; kingdom Metazoa; phylum Arthropoda; class Insecta; order Hymenoptera; family Figitidae; genus Ganaspis; species Ganaspis sp. Gsp50. Next base: position 6,844 of record WNHD01006129.1, on the reverse strand, counting down.
ATATACAAAATCGGTGAGTGGCACAAACTAGCCAAAATTTAAAAATACTTTTCTGGCACATTACGATTGTTAAATGAAACATGGTTTGGAATCTACACGAAACTGCAGCATCATTTTCAAATTGAATTCCTGGATTGAAAGATAATTGTGGAGAATGCGCAGGATAAAAAAATGCGCAGGATAAAAAAAGCGCAGGATAAAAAAATGTGCAGGATAAAAAATGTGCAGGATAAAAAAATGCTCAGGATAAAAAAATACGCAAGATAAAGAAATGCGCAGGATTGTAAAAAAATATAGGATATGTATTATGTTTAATAGGAGGAAATACTGTGTTTAAAAGTGAAGAAAACTTGCGAGTGTTAAAATTGGCATGGCTCTGGGCAATATTTGCATGGTTGCATTTGTGTCTTGATTGTCTAGACGTTCGATTGCTGTCAGTTTCTTTCAGACGGAACTATTCGCTTGAGTAATGCGACTACTCAACGAGCGAGCGAAACTTGTGGGGCATCTATTCGACTAGGCGCGCTATCGAATTTTGCACTAATTACTGGTATATTAATTAAAAGCAATTAAAACGGAATAGGCAACGCTCTCGTAAACGCCCGATAAATATAAAATAAATCCAGCTGACCTTCGACAACATCATTTTAATTTCACCCAGCAATTAGATAGTTATCTTCCATAAAGATAGCCGCTCATGAATAATATATTAATATAGCCAGAAATTATGATTTCCGTTTTAATTAAATGGCAAAAATGATCACATTACATCTTTTATGATTCGTGTAGGTACATGTATATCCTAAGAATGGCGAAATACCAATGAGCATTTTTCGTTTTTAATACTACACAGAGAACATTTTTAGATAATATTAATATATAAATTTTGACCTGGAAAAATATGGAAAAAAGATAGCAGCTCGCTTTGCAATGTAGATTTTGTTCTAAGAATAATTAATTTTTGTTTTAAATTTTAAATATTGAGAATTTGAATATTTAAAATGCAGAAAAGCAATGCTGGTCAAGAAAATGTTTTACGGAGAAAAATTGCAAATAAAATCTACCTAACGTGGTTTAGTAAAATTTACTTAGTTATAACTAAGTCATGTATGACTTACAAGTCATATAATTACCGAAGTAAGATCAGATGGACCATAGGGTTTCTGCACATTTTTGTTCACAAAATTCAATGAGTTTTTCATGATTTCTCTGAGAAGAATAGAAAAATGTCCATGATATTTTTTAAAATTAATTAATATTTAATTATTTATTAAATTCTTTTTGTAAAAATTTAAATTACTTTTGAGATAATTAAAGTTTTTTAATGCTCTTAGACTTATTGCAAAAATAATTTTCTATAGAATTTAAATTACTCAGGATCATTATTTTTGGTTATAAAACCAATTTAAGTAATTTAAAATGCTTTTAAATACATATTTTGGAGTATTTTTTAAATATTTATAAGTAATTTTGAATGTTTTTAGATGTATTCTGAAGAATTTTTAAATAGTTTGAAACATTGGGAAGTTCTATTTGCTCTCTGAATCTGAATCAGCGGAATTCTGCTGATTCTCAGTGATAAGTGAGCCACTTGTTCAAATCAGCGTATATACGCTGATGCTTCAGTGAAACATAACCTAAAAATCCGCTGATTCTTAGGGTATATGCGCTGATCTAAAAAAGTGGCTCACTTATCGCTGATTCATATTTAGAGAGTCGAAATATTTTTAAGTAATTTTAAGTATTTTTAAATATCTTGAAGTATTTGGAAATCATCTGAAGTATTTGTAAGTAATCTGAAGTATTATTTATAATACTTTTAAAATATTTAAAATAGTGAATATTTTTAAATACTTTGAATTATTTTGAAGTGTCATTAAATATTTAAAAATGTTTATGAGTGCTTTTAAATATTTTGAAGTATTTTTAAATATTAAGTATTTTAAAATATTTTGAAGTATTAAAAATTACTTGGAAATATTTTTAAGTACTTTGAAGTATTTCGAAATAGTTTGAAGAATTTGTCTGAAATATTTTAAAGTAGTTTTTAGTATCTTGAAATACTAAAAGAAATTTTAAGTATTTTTAAATATTTTAGAAGTATTATAATACTTCAAAATATTTAAAAATACTTAAAATTTCTTTATGTAATATATATATTATGCAAATATATATATTATATATTTTGAAGTATTATAATACTTCTAAAATATTTAAAATAACGAATATTTCAAAATATTTGCATACTTTATTTAATACTAAAAATACTAATATTATTAAATTTTTTAAACTATTTTAAAGTGACTTTTTAATATTTTAAAGTATTTTTAAGTGTATTTTCATATTTTGAAGGATTTTTAAATATTTTTGAAATATTGGAAAGTACACGGAAAGAAAAATCTAAGTTTTATAGTATAAACCGTCTCAAGAAATTTTAGCGTGAGTTTAGCACTTACCAATAAAGCAAGAAAACATGAAATAATAGTAAACATTTCTACTTTATCGGTATGAGCGAGGTTCAAGTTAGAAAATCGTGAAACGGTTTATACTATAAAACTTAGATTTTTCTCTCCGTGTACCTATTTGGAAATATTTGAAAGCAATTTTAGTTGTTTTTAATTATTTTAAAGAATTTTAAACATTTTCAAGTATTTTCAAGTAGTATGAAATATTTTATAGAAGTTTAAAGTATTTTGAAGTAATCTGAAGTATTATAAGACTTTTAAAATATTTAAAATAGCGAATATTTTTAAATCTTTTTATACTTTATTTAATACTTAAAACACTGATAATTTTTAAATACTTTGAAATATTTTCAAGTCTTTTAGAATATTTTAAAGTATTTTTAAGTATTTTTAAATATTTTAATCCATTTTAAAATATTACGAAGTATTGGAAAATATCTGGAAATGTTTTCAAATAATTTTAAGTATTTTCAGATATTTTGAAGAATTTTTAAATATTTTATTCTAAAGTTATTTTCATACAAAAAAAAGTATAAAATTTTAGTAAAACTGACTAAAAATCAAATAGTAAAGGAATGAAATAAAAAAAAACCATGATATAAATTAAAATATAATAAGATTTCCATGATTCCTATGAGGAATAATGAAATTCCATATGGGAATTGTACAGGTTTTCCATATTTTTCAGAGTTGTAGAAACCCTGAAGAGTGTATATGATATTATATACATATATCATGATATATGATAATATATACTCTGAAGAAATTTTGAGGTTAAGTGTAATTTGAAATGCGCATGCGCATTCCTTCGTATATATAAGTTCGGAAACAATTTCTTGAATTTACAAAACAATTTAAATTAATTAGTTATAACTGAATTAATGAATTCAGTTAATAATCGAAATAAGTAAAAAATAAGGTAACGACTCAAATAAGTGAATTTTACAACTTTTTCTTTTGGGTAAAAATTGTCGCATTTTAAAAATTCAACATGATTACTTGATAATATAAAATATATAATATAATATAAATATAAAATATATAATATAAAATATATATATATAATATAAAAAGCAAATGAGTAGGAAACAAATGCAAAGAAGAAACATAAAATAATAATCTTTAACAAAACCGAAAATTAATTTTATCCCCTGAGAGTTTCTCCTCCAATCCTAAAAATACATACACATAAGAAAGGAGCAATTGTACATTTTTATGCCACGTGTATAATTTAATTTCGTTTTTATTTGTGGGACTGTTCCGTTTTATTAGAGACTTGCAGTTTTTTCTCCATTTAAAAGTCTATCTTTCTGGGCTTGACTTGATACGGTTGGAGTTTACAATGGCAAGCGAGGCAAATTTCGCACCTCGTAAAACCAAGCCGTATCAGATTTCTCCTCAAAGGAAGCACATGGTGCGTACATACATTTCAATATGTGAGAGAAAGGTGGAGGTAAAGAATGCCCTGGTGTGATCGCTCTAAATTGGCCGATTAATCGTATATACCCCGCAAAGTAATTCCGAAATAATAAATGTGCACACTTTAATGATAAATTTCAACCACTTTACAAACTCAAAGCAAGTGTAATAACTCCTTTACAAATTGTTTTCGCCTACCTGAACTTAAAAATAGATCACAAATGAAATAATTTACATTAATTTATCGATAGAAACGCTGTACAAATACCATTCATTTATTACAGTCAGACTTTGAAATATCTATGTCTGGATGTCTGACAGTATAATTATGGATCAAGTTTAATTGGCGATAGTCCCGGAAGATTAGATTTTCAAGAAAAGAGTATAATTGGAAAGAAATCTTTTCTGATAAACTTAAATCTTTTAAAATAAATATTTTATCATAATTAAAAACTATCTTATTGTAATTACCCTGGTTGACGGTATTTATAATATGAAAGTTGACGTTAATTAATTTTTCCTTATGAAATCATCATTCTTGTTGAGAAAAAAGACAAAAATATTGCTCACTAAATTTAAGTAGAAGAATCCATTTATATACACATGTTTAGCATGCGTTAAGAATAAAAAAAAAAAAAAAGTGGAGTATATAATGGATATTGTGCTTATGATATAAATCATTTAGTTTCTAGCGTGTGTTTTACATTCTATTTTGGATTAAGTAAGCCAAAAGGAATTTTTATAATGCAGTCAGTACACGTATGAATATGGAGATGATGTGATGACATGAAAACGTTGTAGTCGAAAATGTTGGGCATATACATCAGACATTAAATTTAGAAAATTAAGAAAGATTAACAATTTATTAAAATTTCAACATTGTTAAGCATCACGTATACATTATGTGTCTGATAATAAATTGTGCTAGATTTGTGTCGCGAAACATTTTTTGAAAAAATTAAAATTTGACCCAAAAAACAAAGAAAAATGAATTTGTGCACTGGACGCAGATGTGCCATTTATTAGCACAATATAATTATAATTATATTGGGTATATTCAGACATAATATATTGGGTATATTTCGAGCTTTTGCAAATACAAGGGCAAATTAGAGAGAAGGAAATGACGCTTATGTAAAAACAAATAACAATTCTATTAAGCTTTAATGATCCATATAAGATGCTTATAAAAGATTATCGCTTCTGATTTTTAATTTGACAATCGGCCATTGTTCAATTAGTTGCGTCGCATTTTTATTATTGCCTTGATGTCTGCCTTGACCCGATTATGCTTTTCAGATCGACTTTGTATTATCAAAGTTTAAATTAGGCTTTCACGTTATATATTTAACTATCATAATTTCCTATTTAGCTACTTCATCCGAATTTTAATTAGATTTAACTTTTCATTTATACATATTTTGATGCACGTATGAATTATAAATGCACGTACTTTTCCTTATTCATTCATACTTCAGTCTTATGAAGAAAAATTACTACCCGGGGAAAAAGTTTCTTCGAATCAATGAAACATTAGATGTCAAACAAATGTTTATTTAATTCAAACAAATATTTGCTAGATTCGATACCATTTTTTTTCTTTCAAAAAAATAAGTTGCAAAACGTTATTTGTTTAAGTTTGTCATTTGTAGTTTGTTATTTATAGTTTATCATTTGTAGTTTGTTATTTATAGTTTGTTATAGTCTGTTATTTATAGTTTGTTATAGTTTGTTAAAGTTTGTTATAGTTTGTTATAGTTTGTCATAGTTTGTTATTTGAACATAAATTTGGTTGAATCAAACAAATACTGCAATAATAGTGACGATATATTTGTTTTTTATTTGTCACTTTTGACATCTTATAGAATAACTTATGATCTTGGTACGTATAGACAGTGATTGTTATTAATATTAGTGATAAAAATTGGATCAAGAAATAATAGAATGACAAGTCAGCTTGTCACTCCTAGCTGTGAAGTTTCTGCATTGTAATTATTTAACTTTGAGATTCTAAATTAGCCAAACTGTGTGTGTGTGTGTAAAGCGAAGATAAAAGCGTCCCGGTAACAATGTCGCTCGAGGACAATGAACGCAAAATGAAGTAACTTGTCGTCTGTGAGACCGAGAAGAAAACGTTTATTTCTTGACTCGACTCTTTGTAATTTATTTAAGAAAAAAGAAAGAAAATCCTTCATTCGTAACGAAGCAACTTAAAACGCATATTATCATAAGCACTACTCTTTGCAGTCTTTAGTCTACTGCCATACAGAGAAAAATTTCATTCAGACTTGCTCATTCTTCAACAATGATTCGCCAACGACTCGCAGACTTTTCATAATGGGAGCTTTTCCCCTTTGTCTCTTTCTAGACTCTTCACAACATCCATCGCAAAAGGAAAATGCAGAGCAATCGGTTGGATTGTTAGTCTTGTCATTGATACTACAATAAATGGCACAAAGTCACAAAATGGCACAAAAAGTAAAAAAAATGGCACAAAATGACATAAAATGATACAAAATGGCACACAGTGTCATAAAATGGTACAGAATAGCACAAAGTATTATAAAATGGCACAGGATGGGACACAATGTCATAAAATGGTACAAAATAGCACAAATAGAGTTGCGCACGAGACCGACCGAGACGAGACTTTTACATGCGGTTTCGGCGAGACTCCCATGTAAAAGTCTCGTCTCGGTCGGTCTCGTGCGCACCTCTAGCACAAAGTATCAGAAAACGGCACAAAATGGCAAGCATGGCATAAAAGGATACAAAATGGCACACAATGTCATGAAAAGGTACAGAATAGCACAAAATATCACAAAATGGCACAGAATGGCACACAATGTCATAAAATGGCACACACAGTAAAAACAAAGTCTTACTTTAAAGCCAAATGAAAGCTTTTTTTAAGGTGTAAACGAGATCAGACCAAGTTCTCTGAAATTCAGCATGGACTA